>JAJJWW010009198.1:0-145268 GCA_023531295.1 Papaver armeniacum
AGCCAACCATGGTTAAAACTTCAGTAAGACCGAGCAATAAATATTGAGGAACTAACCACCAAACACTCATTGGAACTGTTTCTTTGGCATGTCGATCAATCCAAAATCTACAGCAGTTTGAAGTCTTTTCTTCTCAACGACAGCTGCTACAACCATGGCTAGGGGTAGATAACAACATACCACAGCCGAGTCTTTGAAGCATAGTTATTCCATTGGGTTCTCCAGTGAAATTTCGAGCAAAAGGAACAAATACACGATCATATATGGGCATGAAGAAAATGATAGATGCTAATAAGGGCTTGAAGCGATGTATGGTGGTATTTGGAATGTTTGATCCTATTAGTCTATCCATGGTGCTACCTTGCTTAGTAAAAAAGGTGGTGGATTGAGCAACCACAACAGCATAAATCAAACAAGTAGCCCAAATAGGAACCAAACGAAGCACCACCTTTGCATCTTCAACTTGCCTGATGCTACATGGTTTTTCGTTTACACTTGATTCCATGGAAATACTTGTTGTATCAATCAGTGCTTGTCCAAGAACCTAAAAATTGTAACTAAACCAATTAATAAAATTGTACAAAAAAGATAAAGTGGACTCCTGTGTGGTAACTTTTTAGCATATAATATCACCAGTCGAATATCGATCTAATGCTTCAAAAGATTCAGGCCCGTGTAAAATTAACCTCAGACAGCATAGAGTGTTCAAAAAAGGAAAGGAAAATGAGATAAGTATCTCTCTTACTTGAATTGATGAGCACCAACACGATTGTGATGAGGAAGCACAATGTCTTCCCTAATTGGGTAGTATCAGATGATTTAAGTGATTCTCCAGTTTCTTTGGCAGCTGCCATGAAAACTTGAGCTATTGCCAATAACGGGTTCTTTTATCTTCTTTCAGACTGTATCGAAATGTTTTTCTTCCGAGCAAGAATGTGATAAGTGCAAATGCCATGGAAATGCATGGAATGCCAAATCCAAGACCCCATTCAAGTTATCTTGCACATACGTCAAGATTAGAGGGAAAAGCTACTACTAATACATAATCCAAAGTACCACCAATTGAAGAAGGAGCTCTTAGATTCACATTCATTCGGGATTTTGTCCATCAAACTGATCAGCACCAAAAGCTTCTGCACATGGCTTAAATCCAGCTTTCCCAACTGCTACTAAGCTAAAGAAGTGAAGAAAAAAATATGACTTTGAAAGAAGAAGCAGATGAACAAGACGTGTTGTTTGCTGTATCATTTGGGCAATCATGAGCAGGAAGCACAACTGACATATTATCAGCCCCAGTCCCTAAGACATCACAGCAATATTGTTCTGTTAATCAAAATGATCCACTGGTCACATACGAATTATTCTAATTCAATTTTATTTCAATCTGTGTAAAACTACTGCTTGCTAATGTTTTTGCAAATGATCACAGCTGAACTTAATAAAGCTCAACTCCGAGATGAGAACTGATGTTCTGTTCACGCCTATTCGCTGTAGGCTAAAACTGGGACTCCCTGAGATCAAAGCTCAGTAAGTAGTCCACTGTAAGGTGTGAAAAGAAACAACATTCAAATGTGAAGCAACTGATGATTCAGGAAGCACTAGTCCTCTATGTGTCTAATTTCCTTTAATAGAATTGCAATTAAACTGGGGCATAACAAATGAGCTTTCAATGGAATGAGGTCTCAAGTCTGAAATTGGAGATAAACCCTAGAAATTCAAAACACCCAGAAACAAGAATTGAGAGAGGATACTTACCAGAACATAGATGAGAGAAGAGAAGAAGACGGTTCGAAATCTGCCAAGATAAGAATCAGCAATGAAAGCACCAAAAGAGGAAGAATCCACATAACACCAGCCCAAACATTAACATTTGCTGCTGCTGAAACTGTTGATTGACCTAAAGGACCAGTCAAGTAATTGATGAGATTTGAAGCAATTCCATAGTTAGCAACTGTTTCACCCATTTCAGCTCCAATTATAAATGATGCAGATCTCCATCCACCAAATTTGTATCTATTGGTATTACTCACTTTTTCTCCTCTGTAATCAACAACACCTTCAATAAATCCACTACCACTACTAAGCAACAAGGGTTGATTATGGCTGATCTCTACATTAGAAGAACCACCTCCTGCCATCTCTGTTTCTCTGAAAAGATCTGAGGCACGGAAAACAGAGAGCCAAGAGTCAAAGGGGAATCGAAATGCGGAGACGGCTTGTTTTCTCCCCCTGAAATTGGGACATGTGATTTGGTGGACGCTGAAATATTTTTAAATGGCAAAGGCTCCAAAGCATAGTAAGGTCACCACTTGGTTCCACTGACCGGACTGTTTCCAAAAAAAATAATCGATCGTTTAGACCGAGACCCTTCTTTCCCTTTGACTTGACATTTTCCTCGATTTATAAGAAGAAAGAGAAATAGAGTTACATATCTTAGGTGGGTCCGGCTTTTGGAAAAGTTTAAGCCAGCTTTTGAAAAACACCCGTTTTTTCGGTAAAAACGACCGTCAAAACGGTCACACCCATATACCATGTGGCCGTGGGAGGGTCCAACCCCGTGTCTTTTTATAATGCCGATAAATAGAGAAATAACAACGGTTTTTTAGTTACGTTTTCGGTTTTCCATACACGTTATAACCGTTTTATTCTAAAATTAGTTTTGAATATTTTTTTCTTTTAAATAACATTTTAACGTGCGTTTTTAATTTGTTTAAAGTTATCACGCACGTTATAATCGTGCAAATAACTTTCTTATCATTTTTTTAAAGAAGTTTTCTTTCTCCTGGATTGAAAGCAAACTTCAATTAAAATTTTTTAAATGATACAAGGAAAGTAACTACGAGGATTAAAAACTTCAAATTTAAAAAACATAGGATTGCTAAACTAGTGTTCATCATTTAAAAAGCTACGCCAATCAACTACAACCACCACCTTTTTTTGATTTATTCACGATACTTCATTTTCTGGCGGTTCCTTTCCACGCCATAGACATCGTCGTGGGAAGTCGTATAACTTCGTTGCATAAGTATCATCATCATAATAACCTTCATTATCGTCATCATAACCTCCTTCATTTTCATCATCATTGTTACCTACTTCATTATTGTTATCAATATTAGAATTATATCCTTCGCTCATATGTTGAACACCATGGTCGAAGTGATCGGAAGTGTAATGAGAATCATATGTAGTATTTGCATTCTCATAACCTTGTGTATTATCTCCAAATGAAAGATTACCAAAGTCATAAACAAAATCACTCACCGGTAACCTTTCGTATGGGATTTCAACTTCGGGATCATGCTAGTTGTATGGTAGAGGTACATGCTCTGGATTATTAATGGCTTCCTCTTCAAGATATTTAACCATTGTTCTTCTTGAGGTAAAAACCGTGTTTCGCCTTTCCACTGCTATCCAAGTCAAGCATATTGTCATCCCTCGGTAGACCATGAACGCCGTGGAACATCAATGTTATGTCGCCTTGCTTTACCTTTAATTCTTGTTGTTCCAACTTCAAATTCATTCTTCCCGCCTACAAAGAAAAGTACAATTGTTACTATAAATTCAAATTACTTAATTAAACATATTTGGAGATAATATTAGTAATTTTGTACCTCTAGCATGCATTTTGCTTGTTCTTGCGGGCCACTAACCATTTTTGATATAACTTCAGTAAGACAAATTTGGGGCTCAGAAATTTCATTATTGATGAGATTAGTTGCTGGGTCAAACATGACTATCGAATTATACATATTTCTTATACTAACAATAATCAATTAAAATGGTAGCATTAGAAACACCCCATTTCTTAATGATATAAATCATCTATTAGTGGGACAAAATTTAAAAATTAATAGGTCATCTATTTAGGGACGGGGGTATTAAAAAGGAAAAAAAAACTAGTAACAACATTTTTTAGACCCGTTAAAACGTTTTCACGCACGTTATAACCGTTACATAGGAATTTCAGATCATAAATTTTTTTAATTTTCTATTTATCCGTTACAACGCCCGTTATTTAAAAAAAAAACGTCCAAAAACGCGTTTTTAGCCCAAAACGTGCTCACACCTGTCAAAACGCATTATAACGGTCACGCCTAGTGTCCATGACCTGAGCCGTGACCCATTTTCCAAACCTTGGTTTAAGCACATATGTCAAACGACCCACCCTCTGTTGCAGTTTATTGACATACCTCACTTATTACTTGTACTTGAAGCATTGTTGGAGTTCATGACCTTCAGTAATACAATAAGTACATGATCGGTTGAGAAGAGGATCAGAAACACTCTCAGTTTCAGCTGTCAGACACATCAAAGATGTTTCTGGAAGATCGGTAATGTGTTTTCCGAAGGAGAAAAATCCATTAAATCCTCAAAAGTTATGGATGAGGGATCTTCAAACAACTTGTCAAGATTGATGTGAGTATCACTAATCTCATCGAGATTAGATGTTTCAGCTAGAAGTGCTACGATTGAACTTTCTTCTTCTTCTGAATCATAGTGATCGTTAATTTCATCAAGGGTTGCAGCAAGACCCTTGTTGCCAGTGTATTTTCGTCGATTTGGACACCCATTGGCAAAGTGACCAAAAACTATGTACTTGAAGCACTATGGTATGTTCTCATCATCATCCTTTTTAGGGGTAATACGATCATGAGGTTTGGCTAATGATGAAGGACGTTCTCTTGAGAACCATTTATTCCTCTTTTTGATAAGATCTTTAAACTGTCTTGTAATAAGAGAAACCGAATTTTCAAGATCTTCATCTGAAAGTTTGTTAATAAGCTATTTCTCAAAGATAACAACACTTTTTATTTTAGCAAGTACATCAGTGTTTTTAAGTGCTTTGAACGCAATAGCTTTACCAGCTTCAGTTTGTTGTTCATGATCAAAGATCTTTAACTTTTCAATAAGATTACTTCTGGAAAGTGTAGTAAGATCGTTTCCTTTCATGATGGCATGTTTCTTAGACTCGTATCGAGCTGGCAAAGATCTCAGAATTTTCATCACAATATCCCATTCAGGAATAGTCCTTCCTAATGAATAACAAGCATTCACTATTTCTGACCGTTTGTGATTAAATTCCTCAAACGTATCTTCATCAGACATACGAAGGTTTTCCCAGTTAGAAGTTAAGTTTTGAAGCGTGGGTTATTTTCTGCGAAATTCCCTTCAAATAAGGTTTCTAAGATGTCCCAAGCATCTTTCGATTTAGTGCACCTAGACACATGATGTTGAAGATCTTGGATTATGGCGTGGATAATGACATTCAATCCATCAGAGTTGTATTTAACATCTTTGATTTCTCTATCGCCATATGTTTCTATTGTTAGAGCATTGTTCGGTCGAACTCGCAAGCAAACACTTTAGTTCTTCAAAATACAATAGAAGACTATACTCAATATAGGTTCGGTTACGGAACCATGTATAATGACTGTTCAGTTTTGCAAGCTATCCAAGGAACTGAAAGCTATTTGATGTTCATTTAAACACCTAATAAATCATGATGCAAACACATAAGTGTTTAAGTAATCAATGATGTCTTAGAAGTGTTTAAGAGAGTTCTAGCAATGCTAAACATATTAAAATAATAAGTCTTTAAGCATTTGCTAAACAATGTAGGGACAGTTGGTACCGTCGGGCTTGTTCACGAGTTAGGTTGCTACGGTTCGTGAATCGGATTGCCAACCCTACTAAACTACCGTACTCAATTGACCAAGGTTCGTGAACCGAGTTCGCCAACTGCTTGCCTATTTATCCAACTAATAAAATTCAGTTCAGCATGGTTCACCAACCGGGTTCTTGAACTGTTCCTAACTGAACTTGCGGTTTGCGAACTAGTTCTCCAACCTTCATGTATTTCTGTATCTTAGATATTTATGGTTTGCGAACTGGTTCGCCTACCTACCCTGAGTAGAAATATTGGTAAGTTCATATTTTTTTCTTATGATGTTTGAAACATTCCCAAGTGATATAATCATTTGCATCGGCAATTTTCAATTGATCCACAAATTAGTTCATAGAACTAATATTGTTAAGGACCTTAATTTGAACTCTAATCACTAAATCATATTTCGAGATTTTTCACAGGACAAGCTTGACTCGAAACTTCTTCTTTGTAATATTACTATAAGTCATATGACATAATCTCAATAGATAAAACGATGGTATAATGAAGGAAAATAAGATTGTTAAGTCTTCAATACCTGATACAGGATTTCTCCAAATGTCTTCATCGATCTTCAGTCTTGAAGGGTGATCTCTGATACTCAACTACAATTCTAACCTATCTTAAACTTGACTTAGTAGACTAGAAATCGGGATATAGTTTTGATCACCTAATATTGACAACAAGCTTGAGATAGCAAAACTTGTGGGTTCAACTGAGCAATGCTCTAATAATGGTTTTCAAGCTTTGATTATGAATGATTGTCCATATGATTATTATATTTATTGTTCAGCACATAAATTACAATTTCCATTAGTAGATGCAGCAAAATAAGTTATACCGGTAGATCAATATTTCATCAAACTAAATATGGTTATTAGTATTGTTGGTGCTTCTTGTAATCACAAATATGAATTGATAATTTCTCAAGTTATGATATCTATCGATGAAATTGAGACTGGAAGTGGTTTAATCAAATATGCAGTTTACAGTGACATGTAGATACTCGTTGGATTTCTCATTTTAGATTAATTTCTAGTTTGATTAACATGTTTACTACATGTGAAGTTTTTCTTAACTTAATTCAAGATAGTACCAAAGCTCCACATCGATCAGTATCACAAGGCTTATGAAAATATGACATGTTTGAATTTGTTTTCATATTGCATCTCATGAAGGAAACCTTGTCTATGAATGACTTTCTCTCTCAAGCTTTGCAATACCAATCTCAAGATATTGTAAATGCAATGAAACTTGTTTCTTCAACTAAAGCAATACTTTAAAAGAGATAATGGAGCAAATAAAATAATTATCGAGGTAACTACATTTTGTGAGGAAAGAATTATAGATATTCCTGATTTGAATACTAATTATGTTCCATTAGTAAAAGGAGTACCAGCTCGAGTATTTTTATGATTATACTGTGTGGGTATCTTTTATGTTACAATAGATGCTCAATTGCAAGAACTAAATAGGAGGTTCAATGAACATGCGATAAAGTTACTTATTTTTAGCTTAGCTTTGGATCATCGTGAATGCCAAAATTCATTTAGAATTGATGATATTTCCAAGTTGGTTGATAAGTTTTATCCAAAAGATTTCACAAAACAAGAAAAGTTACACTCGAGGGTACACTTCGATATTATGAGCATAATATTATTTCCTCTGAAGATTTCAAGCAATTGAAGAGTATGGTGAAGAATGGAAAATTGATTACATTGAACTTGTGCTTACCCTACCAGTTTCCACGACAACAGCAGAGCGAGTATTTTCAGCAATGGAAATTATCAAAACCAGACTTCACAAAGAAATGGGCGTCCTTGTAGACTCTATGGTTATGTATATTGAAAAAGAAACTGCTAGGAAGTTTGGCATAAATTTAATAAAAGAACGTGGTGTAACATTTTGACAGTTATAAAGTTATGTAACTTTGATTTTATCTTTTGTTGCTATAAATCTTGCATATTTTTTTCAGCTTAGTTCCTTGTGAAAAAATCCTGACTTCGTCCCTGCCATTTTGATACTTTTGGGACTATTTGGTACCTTGGATATCCTATCCTAGGTTGGGTTATCCAATAAAAAAAGGTTAAAATTTATTTGTCTCATTGCAATTCTAATTTTGGATAAGGATTACCACAAATGATAGAATTTTAGACAAACAACATTAAAATAAACCAATAATAAATGAGGAAGGATCCATTTATGTTAGAGCATTGCTCGGTCGAACTCATAAGTGTTGCTATCCCGAGCTTGTTGTCAAATTTAGTTGTCAAAACTATATCTTGATTTCTAGTCTACAATTAGTTAAGTCTCGGATTAGGATAGAAGATGTAGTTGAGAAACGGACATCACGACAGTCTTTTATTTGCGTTTCTTGTTTGACGGCGAATACCAATGGAAGCTTCGGAGAACTTCATCAACAAAAAGGTAAGTGAAGACTGAACCACCTATTTGTCAAGTTATATTCACTTTTCTATGATTGAGATATTGTCGGGTAACTAATTAGACTATCGTAAGCATATATAGAATTTCGAGTCAAGATTCTTCTTGTCATTAGTCCTCGAAATATGACTAAGCTTAATGAACATTTCATACTTGATGAATTTCGGTTAAGAACAATTTATTGTTCGCAGTCAAAATAATGATTCAAGATTATCATTCGAAAATAGCCTGGAACAGTGATATGTGTCATTGATGTTATTCGGGAATGTTTCGAATCGATCTAGAGAAATATAGAACTACTATAAATTTAGATATAAGACAGTATACATATCAGTCTTACAAAATGGGAAAATTGTTATACGTCTGAAGCCGTAATACATCTACTCAGTACAGGTAGCGGAGTAGCTATATATCGACTAACAGATTTTTGGTACGCACATTAGTATGCACACCTTTAAAAGTCAGCGAACACGTTAATCCTGATCGGTACGCAAACCAGTACGCATACTAGAAAGGAACTGTTGGTTACGGAACTAGTTTGGTATCCATATCGGTACATGCACCAGAAAATTTCTCTGGACTTCGGGACTTGGTTCTGTTTAAATGGTATCCATACCAGTACGCATACCAAAATAGTTATGTGTTAACTCCGGAACTCGGTTATGTTTGAATGGTTTACACGTACTGAAAAGGTTATATGAACTTCAGATTTTGGTTGTGTTATAAAGTATACATACCGGTACATGTACCATGACATAACCTGTTACTGAACATGTTAAGTACTTGTACTTTGTACGCTTATTTACCATATCGATTAAATTCTTATGCGCATAAAATTATTTCTCCGAGATAATTATTATTTGAATAATCTCTATTCATATTTATAAAACACCATAGACATATGATCGGTTGTCAATCTGTCAAAAATAATTTCACTTTCTTACTCACTAAATTTAAATGAAGTACAAAGTAAGGAAGAGTTCGTATCCACAGAGAGGCAATTGTTGTTATGCGATTTTCAGTTTCTAAGGTAACCAAGGGGGGGTGTTTGTTGTTTTAGCGAAATACTAAAGTAAAAATAAAATAAAGCAAAGCAAATAGTTGGAATAATCAATAAGGAAAAGATATTGGTCACGGGATAGTATCAGTCACAAACATGTATTTTCATCAATGATTAGAATTGGTATTTTAATCTCTAATCTACTAAAAGTCCTAGGATACCTTGATCGCAAGAATAACCCGCTAATTCCCTGATTTCATCACAACCACATTAAAAGATGCATATGTGAATTCTTCCTAGAAAGCAACCTAAAGTGTAAAAGCACAATTAGATTTAACTCCCTAAAAGCAATAAGTTCTATGGAATAAGACTAATCAATGCAAACGAATGTGTAAAAGCACTAAACGTTTTAACAAAAGTTATGATTCACTTGTGACTAGTAGGATATATCACTACAAGCACTACCCACAATTATGCTACTTAGAATCGGGGGATAAACAACTTTTCGTATTGAAAACCCTAATATAGCTCTAGAGATGAAGGTAAATCGGATTGATTAGGACTCAACCAAACAAACTATCAAATCATATAACACTATTAATTGTGAATCACAAACAATAAAATATTGAGACAAAACTAATTCATTGAATCATATAACATATTGAGAAATCAACTTTATCCCTTAACCAATAAGATTTATTTAGCTACTCATAGCTATGGAGTTCATCATAATAATATTAATTGAAAAGAAGAAGATGAACAAAAGCAAACCCTAGAAGCGTAAACAAAACCGGCTCTCCCAAAAGTTCCAAGAAAATAAGATATAAGTTGTAGAAGACTTTCCCTTTTATAGCTTTTCTCCAACTTCTAAAATTAGGTCTTCATAGTCCAAAGTCCATGTGGTCCACCAAGCCCATTGTGTGAGAAAAACCCATGTGAAAATATGTCCCAAAAGTGGTCATAGGAAATCGGGTATTGTGGCCGGAACTTGGCCGGAAAAGTCGTCGGAAAACGTCTCAGGTGACCGGCAAAGTCCGCCCGGTCACCGGTCAACGGGTCAACTCGGACGAATCAACTCGGGTCAACTCAGAAGTCAAACCGAGTCAGATCAACCGAGTCAGGACGGAGTCAGATGTAGTCAGGTCTAACTGGTCTGACTGAGCTTGGCATGAGTCCAGGCTATTGCACTGGCCTGAGCTTGTGTAGCACAATCATTGTGCTGCAACATTACTCTCCAGCCAAGATGGCTTCACTGCAAATCAGCTCTTTCTTGTCCTAAATCACCACAGTGTCTGACTTTCGATTGCAACCAATTCCTTAAGCCAACTGCGATACCCTTCATAGTAACACCACCATCGCACCACCCGAATCTCGATTCATGTCACCAGCCTCCTCCCCGATCCCCATCAGCTCACAACTCCTTGGCAGAACTTCATCTCAGTCCATGCCTACAATTCACAGCCAGCACCAAGCATTCCCTGTCCTAACATACATCTAAGATATTCATTCATAGCACCAGTGCCTTCATCTGTTAGACATCAACTCAACAAATTCATGTCTGCAACTTCTTTCGTAGCCCATTGCAGTAACCCATCTTTGCAACCTGCTCTAGCTTCAATTCACCAGCTGCAAAACATAGTCCGCCTTCTCGCTGTCTTGCACCAGGCCTGTGCTCTTGACCATTACCACCACCTGACACCACCATTGCCTCACTGCATCAAACTCAGAACCCATTAAATCTTCACCACCAAAGACCAACATCAATTGCAGCTCACAGCCATCTCAGCACCAGCCATCGCCTGTTGCTTCATGCCTCGCAATGCAATTGCAGACAAACCAAACTCTATTCACCACCTTCACATAAAACCTATCTAATCTGGTCCAATCACAAACAATGTAAATTCCACCTTCATTCTCGACATAAAGCCACCGCATAAGCCATTTCAATGGCTGCAACTACAACCTCATTCATTTACCACACAAAGATTTCTCTCATAATTCACAAGCATCGCATCTCCATCTCCCGCAACATCTCAAGGCATTCTTAGCTTCAGATCCCCACTAACTCCATCCGAGCTGCAACCTCGGGATGTTGCAGAAGCCACAATCTCAACGCCTACAAGTTACAAGCTCATTATCTACCCTCCTGCAATGGCATGGCAACTAGCAGAGCCAGCTCTCTGCATCTCAGACTTGCAATTTCTTTACTCCCTTGAAATGCACACAACTAGCTTGCACCATTCCTTCTCCTTAGCTCGACCACTGCAGCTCAACACAGCTCTGTGTGTTTCTCAGCATCAAAACATCACCATTGCAGCCACATACCTAACCATTTATCATCATGCCAGAAGCACCTGCATCTCAATTTCATCTCTTGCACATCAGTCCCACTGAGCTATCTCCTGCCATTCCTTGTGCATCATTCACATTCTCAGAACTTCTCAACCAACCTAGCCCATTATTGGTCAACACCATTAATGACCAAAGCTCTCAAACCCATCTTGATTTTCTATTCAAAACTACTCAAACCCATGTCTTAAATCAGCAGCAGAATCTTCAATTATCCTCATTCTCCATCTCAAAACCAACATTGATGCCAGCAACTGTGTTCTTGATTGATTCATCTCCACAATCGAATTTACCACCTGCAGTTCACCCAGTCTGTCTTTCCCAACTCAAACACACCTCCTTGACTGAAATCATTGCAAGAACAACTCAATATCGATTCATCCTCTCATCGCCTGACCATGAAACCATCGATCTCTTCCACTGAAGCAAATCAGATCCCCTTTCTTATCTCGATTCTAATTCATTTTCAAACCCTAACACAGACACAAATACTCTTCGTTTATCACATGTCACTGCTGCAACATCCAATTCAAGCTAAACCCATCCTTTCTTCGCGTTCTCGAATTCGAAATCATCTTCTACCAACTAAACTCGAGAACAAATCAGATTCACCACTGCATCAAACCATTTCTCATAAGACCCCCAAATAAATTACCATCAATCCTCTTCCCTGTAAGTTACAGATTCAGTTAGAGCCATTATTCACCATTGCTTCCACCGTCTCGGATCAAATCTTCATGAACCTCTGAATTACTCTCTCAATCGTTGGCAAGAGTTGAGTTTTCTGAGAACCTAGCTTGTCTGAAATCTGAATACGAGCACCAATACTCGGTTGGGTTAAAGGAGTAGAAAGTGTTGAAGGCACCCACTATTGGATATGGGCCACCAACAGATTATTTGGCCTGTCAGTTCCACGGAACCGACCGCCTATCTCTCATTTTCTTGCTCTACTGTCGATTCGCTGGAACTAACAGATCATTCTTCACCTCCTTCTCGTGCACCTAGCCTGGTTCCAAGTATCACTCGCTAGTGAATTGATCTTTGTGCTCCTTTACGCTCCAAATGGCTAATTTCTTCTTCTTTTGCTCATAATGACTCCGTTGTACCTGATCACTCAAAAGCACACATAAGATACATAATTTACAAGAAAACTAGCGAAGAAAGCATAAATACTAGATAGTAAATTAGGTGTTTTACGACACCTATCAGATTCCCCCACACTTAGACTTTGCTAGTCCTCGAGCAAATCAAATAAAACAATTCTAAAACATACATACAACTCCGTGTCGTCGAGGCTACGGTCATTCTTAGCATGAATAACAGGCCTTTGAACCCCTAGGTGTCCCTAGTGGACGAGTTATAGTCTCGTGAGGGTTTACTAGAGATATACCCACAAAACCTATATTTCCAACTTACTAGTTCTCCGAAATGATAGTATCCAACGCGCTAAGAAGACATAGAAATTCTGCACACTAGTCATAAGAAGTTAGACACATAAATGAACAAAATCTCATTCTTAAAAGTTGAGAGAGAAATAACCATCCCTTCTCGAAAGAAATTCGGGTTCGGAGTGATCGAAAGTCTCGACTCTGCCTCACAAGAAAGGGTTTTATGATATTGCTCTCAATAATAAACAGCTCTTTATGGGTCACACATGTGTCCGGTAGGAATGAAGAGAGAATCCTGCGACACGTTGAATGGTAGGAAGGTAAAAACCCTCCGAAGTATTTTGAAAACCCACATCTTTTATTCATTTTGAAAACCCATTTTTCTGACGATCTCTTCGAAAGGAAATCAACCACTTAACGAAGGTGGGAATATGCTTACTTACCTCGTATCCGTTCGGCGTGCAGCTAGCACCACTCTCACAAAGATCCATAGAAAACGTCTTCAATCGGTGTCTTCATCTTCGTCTTCAACTCTTGATGATAACTCTTGAACTTCGTAGAATCTCGACAATATGATTCTTTCCTCTAATTCCTTGTTGCTTGAAACTTCTTTATAGATATTACTTCTTTCCATTGGCTTTATTGAAAGAATACAAAACTAAAAACGAACTATACAAACCCAAAATAAATATTTTTTTTTTTTCCTTTTTTTTTTTTCCTTTTTTTTTTTTCCTTTTTTTTTTTTATAGAAATAAGAAATAAAACAAATACAAAATAAAAACAAAACAAAATAATAAAAACTATTAACAAACCTAAAAATTTTCTCTTGTCTTTTTTTTTTTTTTTTTTTTAAGACAAGAGAAAGTAAAATACAAATAAAATAAAAACGTAAGTACAAAGGCCATGGTGTAAGTACTTTACCGCTTGATTCTTCACAACTTATATGTCTTGATATCATAAACTTCTCGAACTCTCATCCTTGATAATTTTTACTCTTGTACAATAGTCTTCAACTTATAAAAATTCTCGCTCCTTGTTTTGTTGCTTTACTTAAATCAAATCGCTCAATTTTTTTGTACCGTTGCTTGTAAACCATGAACGTGTTCAACTTTCCTTCAAATTTGTGATGCTCCTCTTGTTGATGATGATGGTGTTTCTATGGACCTGTTGGTGTAGAGAGAGATAAGGTGGATGGTGCTAATCGCGAACAAGATTACAAGTGGTATGTAAGTTAGCAATTCGATGTCACCATCATGGTTGATAAAAATAGCACTCAAGAGATCAAAATAGTGCTTCTATGGTGGGAAGTTGGGCAGCTCACCATTCTGCCCGGAATTTACGTACGGTGACACAACTCTAAAAGCACAAATTTAGACAGGTACAAAGAATTGAAGGTCGGTGCGTCGCATTATGTAACTTGGGTAGTCTCCACTATAGGGGATCACTACTCTAATACCGAATTCAGTCTGCACCTTATTTTCCATTGGCATGGTTAAATCCAACTTTAACTCTCATACAATTAAGAAACCCGATCATGTTCTCTGTCATCTCTAAGTCAATCACTAGTATGAGATTCTCGATGTAATCTTAGCGACATGTATACAATGTGACTCTAAACTAACTACAAGTTGGAGTTTTCTTATTCACTAGTTTACACAAAAGTTGAAAAATTGCAAAAATTTACAACGCAAACCACTCCCCCACACTTAAACGTTAGATTGTCCTCAATGTAATTGAATCGTCCAAAGTAAGTCAAGGTGGGAAATTCTATCAAGAAATCAGAAAAAATAAAAAACAAGACACGAAAAACTAAAAACAAGACAAGAAATAAATACAAGACAAGAAATACTCATCCTTTGGGTTGCCTCCCAATTAGCGCTTGGTTTAAAGTCGTCAGCCCGACTATCTCCTTGCATTCTATGACTCCTCCCAGAGGGAGCACATCCACAAAGTTAACTCCTTCCACCACTTCGGAAGTGAAATTCTCATAATATGGTTTCAACCGGTGCCCATTAACTTTAAGTTCTTTCCCTGTAGCTATGCTACGAATTTCCACTGCACCATGAGAAAACAAATTAGTAACAATAAAAGGTCCGATCCATCGTGACCTTAATTTACCCGGAAATAAATGCAAGCGAGAATTAAACAAAAGCACTTTCTGCCCAATGCAAAATTTTTTCCTAGAAATCATGTTATCATGAAATGCCTTCGTTTTCTCCTTGTAAATTCGCGAGCTTTCAAATGCATCATTGCGAAGCTCCTCTAGCTCTTGGAGTTGTAACTTTCTTTGCTTTCCAGCCCCATCCATCTCCATGTTGCATTGTTTAATAGCCCAAAACGCCTTATGCTCAATTTCCACGGGTAAGTGACAAGGTTTACCATACACAAGCCTAAAAGGAGACATCCCAATAGGTGTTTTATATGCGGTTCTATACGCCCACAAAGCATCATTAAGTCGCATGCTCCAATCTTTCCTTGTTGGATTCACCGTCTTTTCTAGAATGGATTTCACCTCTCGGTTAGACACCTCGGCTTGTCAATTGGTTTGGGGATGATAAGGTGTTGTAATCTTGTGCGACACATTGTACTTCGTCAACAAGCTTTGTAGAATCTGTTTTTGAAGTGAGAACCCCCATCGCTAATTATGGCTCTTGGAATTCCAAACCTTGCAAAAATATGAGCTTGCACAAAATCTGAAACCACTTTAGAATTATTAGTTGGGGTGGCTTTAGCTTCCACCCATTTCGAGACATAATCAACCGCAAGTAAGATATAAAAATTCCCATGGGAGTTGACAAAAGGCCCCATAAAATCAATACCCCATACATCAAAAACTTCAATAAATTGAATAAAAGTTTGTGGCATTTGATTTCGGGCACCTAGATTGCCGGTTCTTTGACACCTATCACAAGTTGTACAAAATATATGTGCATCCTTAAACAAAGTTGGACAATAAAAACCACTTTCAAGTACCTTGTGAGCGGTTCTCTTACTCCCAAAATGTCCTCCGCAAGCATAAGAGTGACAAAAAGACAAGATATAATTAAATTGATTCGGGAACACACCTTCGTATTACTTGGTCACTACCATGTTTCCACAAGTATGGATCATCCCATATGTATTGGTTCCCCAACTTCTTAAGTTTGTCCCTCTCAAAGACGAGACAAGTTCTTTGGGATTTGTTTAGAAACTAAGTAATTGACAATATCGGCATACCATGGTTCTCCAAAGGCAATTGAGAATAGTTGCTCATCCGGGAAACTTTCACGCAATGGGATAGTCTCCTTGTCCACAGCAAGTCGGCTCAAGTGATCCGCAACGGTGTTCTCAATCCCTTTCTTGTCTTTGATTTCAATATCAAACTCTTGCAAGAGTAAAATCCACCGTATGAGCCTCGGTTTCGCCTCTTTCTTTGTAAGCAAGTACTTAAGCGCTGCATGATCATAAAAGACAACAACTTTTGTACCAATTAGATAAGAGCGAAACTTTTCTAAAGCAAAAACAATGGCTAATAACTCTTTTTCAGTGGTTGTGTAGTTTTGTTGAGCCTCATTTAACGTTCTAGAAGCATAATAAATAGCATGAGGAAGCTTCCCCACACGTTGCCCAAGCACCGCACCAACCGCATAATCACTTGCATCACACATGAGCTCAAAAGGTTTGACCCAATCCGGTGGTTTAATGATAGGGGCTGAAATCAAAAGTTCTTTCAAACGATTGAATGCCGCCATACATTTTTCATCAAAATTAAAAACCACATCTTTTTGCAATAAGTTACAAAGTGGTGATGCTATCTTGGAAAAATCCTTGATGAATCTACGATAGAAACCTGCATGACCAAGAAAAGAGCGTATCTCCCTCACCGTAGTGGGAGGGGTTAGAGAACGAATAAGGTCTATCTTAGATTTATCAACTTCCAAGCCTTTAGAAGATATTATATGGCCTAAAACTATGCCATGAGTTACCATGAAATGGCACTTCTCCCAATTTAACACAAGATTTGTTTCAACACATCGTTCAAGGATTAGAGACAAATTGTTCAAGCAAAGGTCAAATGAATCACCAAAGACACTAAAGTCATCCATGAACACTTCAATTATGTTTTCAACATATTCCGAAAAGATACTTACCATACACCTTTGAAAAGTAGCTGGAGCATTGCATAAGCCAAAATGCATCCTTCTATAAGCAAAAGTACCGAAAGGACAAGTGAACGTGGTTTTCTCTTGGTCCTCCGGCGCTATCACAATCTGATTATAACCTGAATAGCCATCAAGAAAGCAATAATAAGAGTGTCCAGCTAAACGTTCAAGCATTTGATCAATAAAAGGCAATGGAAAATGATCTTTCCTAGTGGTGGCATTCAATTTTCTATAATCAATACAAACCCTCCAACCGGTTTGCACACGAGTTGGGACAAGTTCATTCTTATCATTCTCCACCACTGTCACACCTGATTTCTTTGGTACTACTTGTACCGGGCTCACCCACTTGCTATCGGATATGGGGTAGATAACACCCACTTCCAAAAGCTTGAGTATCTCCTTTTTCACAACTTCCATCATGGGAGGATTCAAACGACGTTGTGCTTCCCTTGTAGGCTTTGCATCATCCTCCAAACGAATTTTGTGCATACAAACGGCAGGGCTTATACCCTTGATATCGGCGATTGTCCATCCTATGGCCGTCTTGTACTTCCTTAGCACCCTTAGAAGTTTTTGCTCCCGTAAATCATTAAGCTTATTAGAAACAATCACTGTGTAACTCTTCATTATCACCCAAGTACAAGTACTTAAGGTGGTGGGAAGAGGTTTCAATTCTAACTTTGGAGATTTAACAATTAAAGGTACAAGCTTTTCATCACTGCATGGTAAAGAAATAAAAGAGATATTATGAGTTTCCGGGCATCCTTGTAGTGAACTAAGATCACCAAGGGCTTCCTTGACTTCATTACCACACTCTACACCATTATCCATGGATGTAGTTAACACGGTTTCCAAAGCATCATCACCGTTTAATTCAAACATTTGTTGTGCCAATGTATCCATAACATCAATGGAGAAACAAGAGTGGACATCACTAGGATATCTCATCGTCTCGAAAATGTTGAAACGTATTGTTTCTCCATCAAACTCCATGGTTAGCGTTCCCTTGTCCACATCAATTATGGTTTTCGCCGTTTTCATGAAGGGACGCCCAAGTAACAATGGAAGAGACGAGTCCGGTGAACCTTCATCCATCTCTAACACACAAAAGTCAGCTGGAAATACAAGTTGATTAACCTGCACAAGAACATCCTCAACAATACCCATTGGGTAGACATTAGAGCAATCGGCTAATTGCAATACAATTTCAGCCTTTTTAAGAGGACCAAGATCAAGTGAATTATACATTGACGCAGGCATAACATTAACGGATGCACCTAAATCCAACATAGCTTTGTTAAATGTTGTGTTACCAATTGTGACGGAATGTCAAAACTACAGGGATCCTTGCACTTAAGTGGGAGTTTGTGTTGTAAGATTGCCGAAGCATTCTCCCCCACACTAAGCACTTCATTACCTTTGAGCCTTTGTTTGTTGGTACACAAGTCCTTCAACACCTTTGCATACTTTGGTACTTGCTTGATAGCATCAATGAGTGGTATGTTCACATGGATTTTCTTTAGAACGTCTAAAATCTCCTTTTCGAGTTTCGCCTTCTTAGAACTTGCAAATCTGCGAGGAAAAGGTAAAGGAGGAACATAAGTAGAAACCGGAGTTTTAGAGTTAAGAATAGGTACCTCAGAAGTTTGGGGAGAATCCTCATTATTCTCCTCCAAAACAGGTTCCTTGGGTGTTTCCACCTTGCCCGAATCAGTAATTTCGGGTTGCACAAGTTGTGTACCACTTCTCAATGTAATAGCATTGACACCCTCTTTTGGGTTAATAGGTTGAGAAGGGAGTTTCCCACTATTTTGTGCCTTCAATTGGTTCAACTCAATAGCCATGGAACCCATTTGTGTTTGCAACTCCTTGATAGCACTCTTAGTTTCTTGTTGACTTTCTTTAAACATGGTAGAAATACCTTGCATCATTGTTTGAAGCTTTGAATCAATATCGGACCCTTGATTTTGCATTGATTGTTGTGCTTGTGGTTCTTTGAAATTGTTGTCTCGGCTGGAATTGTTGTTGTTGAGGTTGAAATCCACTTGAAAAGTTGAAGGTAGGTTGTTGAACCGCTCCTTGCTTGTTGGCATAGCTAAAATTGGGGTGATCTCTCCATCCCGGATTATAAGTGTTTGAGTAGGGATCATACCGTCTTTGTTGATTTGGAAAGATCGCATTAGCTTGCTCGTCCTCATAAGTTTGAGAGGAACTAGGTATCACCGCGGCTGCAACTTGTTGCATCATTGCCGACATGTTACCCATTTGTTGATGAAGTTCCTCCACCTCGCTCACTTCATTCACCCTTCTTAGAATCACATCCGAACCACGACTCAAGAATTGTTGTGAGTTCGCCGCCATGTTTTCAATCAACTCTCTAGCTTGTGCCACCGTCTTGCTAACTAGTGCACCACCACCCGCAGCGTCAATAAGATTCCTATCACTTGATTGGAGTCCTTCATAGAAGTATTGGATGATCATAGCGTCACTGAATTGGTGGTGAAGGCAGCTTGCCACCAATCTCTTGTATCGTTCCCAACATTCATATAAGGATTCTCCCACGTTTTGCTTCATCCCACAAATCTCCTTTCGAATTTGAGTAGCCTTTGATGCAGGAAAATATCTCTCCAAAAAGAGTTTCTTCAACCCATTCCATGTTGTGACACTTCCGGGAGGTAAATAGTACAACCAATCCTTAGCACTATCCATTAAAGAGAAACGGAAAACTTTCAACATTGCACCATCCGCCTCAATATCCGCTGGAAGCATGGCCATGACAATGGTGTGGAAGTCCATAAGATGTTTGTTTGGATCTTCATCACCATGCCATGGAATTTTGGTAATTCTCTAAGCAACCCGGCTTTATCTCAAAAGTAGAGTTCGTTTGAATACACCCTGTTGTGTATCAAGCCTATGAGAAGCTAAGTCCTTGAGTGAACGATTTGCATCACCCATTGCTTCTTCTTCTTCAACTTGTGGTTCGTCTACGATTGGAACCTCTTGTTCTCCTTCTATTTGTACTTCTCCTTCCACTTTTAACTCTAGATTTTCTGTTGCGTCTTGACTTGGTTGGAGTATTGTGCCTCTTCGAGTAGCTATCCCACACCTTGGATAATTCCAATCTTTAGAAGCCAGGGATTAGGTACCTAAAAACAATTCTCCCAAACAAGTGAGAAACAAGACAAGAACCGAAAAGCAAAGATAAAAGCAGAAATTGTAAAAAAGAAACTAAAAAACTTAATAACAAGCCGTATGCCTCCCCGGCAGCGGCGCCAAAATTTGACCGGTTGTCAATCCGTCAAAAATAATTTCACTTTCTTACTCACTAAATTTTAATGAAGTACAAAGTAAGGAAGAGTTCGTATCCACAGAGAGGCAATTGTTGTTATGCGATTTTCAGTTTCTAAGGTAACCAAGGGGGGATGTTTGTTGTTTTAGCGAAATACTAAAGTAAAAATAAAATAAAGCAAAGCAAATAGTTGGAATAATCAATAAGGAGAAGATATTGGTCACGGGATAGTATCAGTCACAAACATGTATTTTCATCAATGATTAGAATTGGTATTTTAATCTCTCATCTACTAAAAGTCCTAGGATACCTTGATCGCAAGAATAACCCGCTAATTTCCTGATTTCATCACAACCACATTAAAAGATGCATATGTGAATTCTTCCTAGAAAGCAACCTAAAGTGTAAAAGCACAATTAGATTTAACTCCCTAAAAGCAATAAGTTTTATGGAATAAGACTAATCAATGCAAACGAATGTGTAAAAGCACTAAACGTTTTAACAAAAGTTATGATTCACTTGTGACTAGTAGGATATATCACTACAAGCACTACCAACAATTATGCTACTTAGAATCAGGGATAAACAACTTTTTCGTATTGAAAACCCTAATATAGCTCTAGAGATGAAGGTAAATCGGATTGATTCCGGACTCAACCAAACAAACTATCAAATCATATAACACTATTAATTGTGAATCACAAACAATAAAATATTGAGACAAAACTAATTCATTGAATCATATAACTGATAGGTGTAGAATACACCGTATTTAATATCTAGTATTTATGCTTTCTTTGCGAGTTTTCTTGTAAATTATGTATCTTACGTGTGTTTTTGGTTTATTAGGTGCAATGGAGTCATTTGGAGCAAAAAGACCAATTGGAACTCGTTCAAATACAAGATTTCTACTTTTCATTGTGTAGAGGACGAGAAGATGAAGACAATGCCGAAAGAATGGAGTCGTTCAGGAGTTCGTATGAAGAAGTTATGGGCAAAACAAGAACTCATAAGCAATAAGGGCAAGAGTGTCATTTCACAGGCATGTGCTATCTGGAGCCCAGTCACGGTTAAGGGCCAACTCTATTTGAAGGAACACTATCCAGAGTCAGTCACAGGTTAAGGGGCTACCACTGGGTGGCTGTACCCAAGTACAGTTGGGTGCAAATACGATCCCACTCGATTAGACCTGGTTAGGTCGAGAAAGCCATTTCCCCAATTCGTTCTCTTCTTATCTCTGTTACAAGTCGATGGAGAACGGCGGTTGTAGGAGAAACAATGATCGAGAATCAAAGAAGAAGATAAATCTGTTGATATCAATTCAGATGGGAGAAGAATGTAGTGTTTTGGTGACGATTAAAGAGCTGTGGTTGCTGTTCAACAATAGTGAAGAAGACATGAAGCTTCAGAGTTGGGGTTGAGCAAATTTGGGGATTGTGTTGATATAAATTGGAATTGGGTTCGATTGGTGGAGAATTAGGGCAAGGATCAAAATGGGTTTCGTCTGAATTTGATTTTGAAGAGGGATTTCGAGCATGACTGAGATGGAAGATGATGAACCGAATCTGATGCTGTAACCAGATGGAGAGATTCAGGGGCAAGATCGATGGAAGAATTTTAAGAAGATGTAGAGATTCAGAAGGAGAATTGAAGAACAGTGGAAGTAGGAATGAAATGTGATGAATTCAGAGATGAAATTAGGTTTTGAATTGAACCGAGAATTGAAGAAAGGGTGTCGGTGAAGGTTTGGCAGAGGTTGAGGCGAGCCTTTGGATGTTGATGGCTAGAGTTACAGGGCTACAATGGCTCAGGTGATGGGAATTGTGATTCCTGAGCTCAGATGGAATTGGCGGAGCTGGTGGCATTGCAGGCTGTGGTTTTGCAGGTGAAGGGAATGGTGATTGGATGGTTTTTGAAGGGTTCTAGTGATGAATTAAAGATCAGTTCTGGTTATGATGGTGGTTAAGAATATCATAGAGGGGTTTGCATATGGGGTTAGAGCAGCTGCAGTTGTTGAAGTGCTGTGCTTGCCGGTTCTGTAATTGGAGATGGCTCAGGCTGTGATAGTCTTGGTATGGCCAGAGGGTGTCTTGGATCACTGAGATTGTGAGATGGAATGGGTTTTGACTGATTTTGTGAAGTTGCAGTCTAATTGATGGGTCTGGCATTACAGAGATCAAGCTGGTGGTTTGTTGTTGCAGTTTGCAAGATGGAAGAAGCGACAGATAGTAAAATGTGCTAGGATTCATAGGGTCAGGTGCTGTACAGATGAGAGTTTGAGCAAAGGCTAAACCTGTGGCTGGAACTGTGTATGGGATCTGGTGGAGCTGGCAATATGTGGCATTGGTGTGTGGCTAGGATGAAGAAGAACTGAAGTTGCAGGTACATGAGCTGGTATTGCAGGTTGAGCTGGGTACTGCAGGTGGTGATGTTGGTGGCGGTATGAACAGCTGAAGCTGAATGGTGGTGCAATGGTTTGGTGGGTATGGAGCTGCAATGGCTGTGCTGTGGTGTTAGCCGTGGATTGCGATGGCAGTGGAGCTAGACTTGGTGGAAATGAATGGTGCTAGTATGGGTGGGATGAAGCTCACGAGTGATGTTACAGTGCAAGGAGAGGATTTCTTGGTGGCACTTGCAGGCACAACTCAAGTGGGTGATATTGGGTGGAATTGGAATTGCAGAGCATAGCCATCATGGCTGGAGGAAGCACAATGATTGTGCTACACTGTTTTGGCTTTGTGCAAGAAGCGTGGCCCGGCAGAGTCGGCCCAGTTAGATCTCAAAGACACTGACTCGGACTGATTCCATCTAACTCGGTGTCCGACCCATACCCTGACGACCTCGATTTGACTCGGTGATTGACCGAGTCTGACCCGATTTGACCCGACCGAGTTGGACCGTTGGTGGTGGCCGGTTTGACTTTGCCGGCCACCCGAGCTAGCTTTCGGCGACGATTAGGCGGGATTAGGCCATAATCCCGTTTTCCGGCGAGCGTTTTTGGGACATAATTTCTACACGGGTTTCTCTCCATGGTGGGCCGGGTGAATTTCCAACTAATGGACTTTGAAGACAAAACCTAATTTTGGAAGGAGTGGAGCTATATAAAGAGAAGACTTTTATTATCTATGGATGATCTTTTGATCTATCACGGTTTATTATCTTTTCTCTACTTGTTTTCTAGGGTTTAGAACCATGATGAAATTTCTCTTTCTTCTTGTGATGAACTCCTTGAATATGAGTACCTAAGTTTATTATTGGTTATGGAATAGTTGGATTTCACAAAGCATGATTCTTTGATTCAATATATTAGTTTTGTCTCATATTTATCGTGTGCAATTCTCTTCGAAAATATTGTTTTATGATTGATTGATTGTTTTGTCAAGTTGCAAATTGGTAGAACTTCTAATCACATCTATTGCTAGTTTAGGGTTTATTATACGCAAAAGTGATATTCCTTGAATACAAGTAGCATAATATGATTATGGTTTGTAGTGATATATTCTTATGATCATATGTGAATCGTAACCATTGTTAAATTGAATTAGTGCGCTTTCCACGTTCAATTGCTTTGATTGGCCTGATTTCATAGAACTTAACGCATCTAGGGAATTAAACTTGATTAGTGCTTTTACACGTTAGGTTGTTCCTTTAGATAGAATTCATATTCGCATCTTTTAATGTGTTTGTTGATGACATGAGGAGATTTGCGGGATATTCTTGCGATCAAGGTATTCTAGGGTCTTTGATAAAAGTTGAGATTAAAAATCAATTCTAGTTATTGTGAAAAGCATGTTAGTGAATGAAAACGAAATCCGTAACCAATATCTCTTCTATCTTATTTGTTTGCTTATTTTCTTTATTTGTTTTATTTTATTTCATAAAATCACAAAATCCATCCGGTGTTTTATATAGGAAACCATAACAATTCGACAACCTAGACCTCTCTGTGGGATCGATCCTTTCTTGCCCTTGCTATATTTATATTTTGAGTAGTAAGAAAGTGTAATTATATTTGTGTCGCTTACGACAGCGTCAAATTTTGGCGCCGTTCTTGGGGAGGCAGCGGTTGTTAATTGTTTTGGTTTCTTATTTTTGTATTTAGTTTTTGTTTTATTTTTATTTTTTATTTTTTCTTATTTTTCGGGTTTTAACCTTGGTTTGGGAATTATTTCAGGTGCTTATTTCTATGGAAGGAGCATATTGGAGCAATGGATATGATTTTCAACCTCCTCAACACTATGAAAATTGCCCACCATCTATGGGATGCAATCAAAACCAATTTATTGGCTATGATGCATATCCTAGAGAACCTTATGGTGATTTTCATACATACCAACAACAACCTTGTAGTGGGTATGTAAGTCAAGCACCTAGGTGGGATAATTCTACATCTAATTGGCTTTATTCGAGTTGTATGCAGATTATGAATGGGTTACAAAACATGCAACAAAGGCTAGACCAACTTGACCGTGATAGAGAGAACGTCGCACAAACCAATTTTTGGAATATTTCTTCTTACCCGACTCCAGATCGTAGTTATGATCATTCACCCATTCAAAGGGAAGAGTCATGGGAAAGAGAACATATTGTAGTCAATGGGGGTAAGCGTGTGAACGTCAAGAGACTTGCGCAGAAATTATACAAGTTGGAAGATGATGGAGCCTCGGAAGAGCTAGTCGATGAAATTAGTAGGACCATTCATATGGAACTTAAACGACGTCGTGATAAGGGTTGGGAAACCGACGACGATTCTTATTATGGTGAGTCTGAAGATGAAGACGAAGATGAATGTGTTAAAAAGGACCGACCTTTGGAGATATTTGATGACATTAGTGTAGTTGACTCAATTATTGATCTTTATAATGATCAACCACCTATTCAAAAGGTAATTGAGTATGATGAAACTAGTGTGTTACACAACTTCCTTGCAACAAGGTGTGAGTCTAATAAAGAGGAGTATGTTGAGAATGAGATCGTTATGACCAATATTGTGGAAGACCCAATTGAGCTTGCAAAGGATTGTAATGATGATGTTTATGTCGAGACTTTGGTTACGGCAGAAACGGACGAAGAATGGTTGCAAGGTTTGATAGAGGACCATGATACACAAGAGGTGAATAATTCGCTTGAGTTTTTCAAGGATGAAGAGGATTCCGTGATACAAGAGATTGTGAAAGGTTTATCTAACCCTTTGCCTATTGTTTCTTCTCCTTTACCTCTTATTGGTTTCAATGTATGTGCTTCGAAAACATTGTTGAATGACTTTGTTTCTCGTTTTCCGCCATTAGAGAAACTTGATTCTCATACTATGCAGGTTACGGAACCAGAAATCGTGGAAGTACCCGATGTCTATATTCTTTATACACTTCCAAGTGTGGACAAGAATAAGTGTGGGGGAAGCTTTTATCGGTTCATAGCTTCACTTTTGCTTTATATTACTAATATTTGTGTGAAGCTAGTGTTTGCAAAACAGGTTCTATGGACGGATCCCCAACTTTTCAGATTGTTGGTGTATGGGGAATGAATCTTACAAGAAGCTAAGTCGGGCCGTCGACTTTAAAACAAGCGCTACGTGGGAGGCAACCCACCGGTTTTGTATCTTTTATCCTTTTGCTTTTTATTTTTGTTTCGTTTATTTATTTTTTTACTGTTTTTATATTATATTTGCATCCCTATGTTTAATTTCATTGAGTCCGTAATCTATCTTAGAAGAGAATTATGACGAATACCTTTTCGTCAGAAAATTTCAGACTGCGCGTAGTTCAGTCCAGAGACCATAACTGTCAGACCGTTTATCAAAACACTGTGAAATTTTGACACTGTGTAGAAAACACGTAGGCGAACAACTTTTGTGAAATGGAGTTTTTCCAAATTCCTTACCAATTTGCACAGTTTTTGCGTTTTATCTGCTGTTACGTCAGAATTCAGAACTTTCGGTTTTACATTGAGGACAATGTGAAGTTTAAGTGTGGGGAGCATTATATGTTTGTATAGTTTGTTTTTGACACCATTAGTGGATGGAACCATTTTGAATGCAGGAGTTGAGGAACCAATTAACTAAAAGGGAAGAATATAGCTCGAAATCACAAATTAACATGATAGTTGTTACCATATCTCGGAATATCACCATATCGCATTCTATTTTTATTTTTCCATATTTATCTATTGTTCTCTAAGTGCTTTGGTGGGTCACTAAACATCGACGTGTTATTACTTGCTAGGATGAAATAGAGTGGTTGAGTTACAAAAAAAAAAAAAAAAAAAAAGTTGAAAAAAAAAAAAAAAAAAAAAATGAAAAATTTATGAAAAGAAAAAAAAAGGACCGATCAATTAGACCAAAACGGAATAAAAAGACACTTGGGAATAAAGTATGTGTGAAACGTAGTCCCTGTCTCCGTCGCCTAAACAAGCGTGGAATGCAGGATCCAAGGCAACTATCATGTACTTGCTGACAAGAAGCATGCGCTTGGATCCAAAAGATCTAATCATGCCGTCTGAAAAATTGGATCCAGTTTGATCCAATCATATAAAAAAAAAAAAAAAAAAAAAAAAAATTTTTTTGTGTTGAATAAAGTCACTTTTGGTTCCCTTGTATATGCCAATTGATTTGATGTAGCATTCAGGCACTAAGTAGCTCAATCCAATAGGATTAGGTTCATCTTAGTAGACATGATATGGGAAACATCGAACACTTGTGAATATTCGCCAACATCTACATCTATATCCATCTTCTTTATCTTTTCATTGTGATTGTGGTTTGTTAGTTTCCGAGTATTGTGGCTTGTTCAACTATCTAAATAGAGTTTATTTACTAATAATTGAATTGAATTTGCAAGGTATCTCCTCCTGTAGTCATTTTGGATTCATTCATTGATTTGTCACGAATAGACGGAGTTTGAAATATAGGTTTTGTAGGTAGACCTCTTGTAAACCTTCACGAGACTATAACTCGTCCACTAGGGACACCTAGGGGTTTAAAGGCTTGTTATTTATGCTAAAAGTGACCGTAGCCTCGACGACACGGAGTTGTTGTATTTTATTGTTTTGTCTTGTTTGATTTGCTCGAGGACTAGCAAAGTCTAAGTGTGGGGGAATCTGATAGGTGTAGAATACACCGTATTTAATATCTAGTATTTATGCTTTCTTTGCGAGTTTTCTTGTAAATTATGTATCTTACGTGTGTTTTTGGTTTATTAGGTGCAATGGAGTCATTTGGAGCAAAAAGACCAATTGGAACTCGTTCAAATACAAGATTTCTACTTTTCATTGTGTAGAGGACGAGAAGATGAAGACAATGCCGAAAGAATGGAGTCGTTCCGAGTTCGTATGAAGAAGTTATGGGCAAAACAAGAACTCATAAGCAATAAGGGCAAGAGTGTCATTTCACAGGCATGTGCTATCTGGAGCCCAGTCACGGTTAAGGGCCAACTCTATTTGAAGGAACACTATCCAGAGTCAGTCACAGGTTAAGGGGCTACCACTGGGTGGCTGTACCCAAGTACAGTTGGGTGCAAATACGATCCCACTCGATTAGACCTGGTTAGGTCGAGAAAGCCATTTCCCCAATTCGTTCTCTTCTTATCTCTGTTACAAGTCGATGGAGAACGGCGGTTGTAGGAGAAACAATGATCGAGAATCAAAGAAGAAGATAAATCTGGTGATATCAATTCGGATGGGAGAAGAATGTAGTGTTTTGGTGACGATTAAAGAGTGTGGTTCTTTGTTCAACAATAGTGAAGAAGACATGAAGCTTGAGTTGGGGTTGAGCAAATTTGGGGATTGTGTTGATATAAATTGGAATTGGGTTCGATTGGTGGAGAATTAGGGCAAGGATCAAAATGGGTTTAAATCTGAATTTGATTTTGAAGAGGGATTTCGAGCATGACTGAGATGGAAGATGATGAACCGAATCTGATGCTGTAACCAGATGGAGAGATTCAGGGGCAAGATCGATGGAAGAATTTTAAGAAGATGTAGAGATTCAGAAGGAGAATTGAAGAACAGTGGAAGTAGGAATGAAATGTGATGAATTCAGAGATGAGAAATTAGGTTTTGAATTGAACCAGAATTGAAGAAAGGGGTGTCAGTGAAGGTTTGGCAGAGGTTGAGGCAGGCACTGGATGTTGATGGCTAGAGTTACAGGGCTACAATGGCTCAGGTGATGGGAATTGTGATTCCTGAGCTCAGATGGAATTGGCGGAGCTGGTGGCATTGCAGGCTGTGGTTTTGCAGGTGAAGGGAATGGTGATTGGATGGTTTTTCGAAGGGTTCTAGTGATGAATTAAAGATCAGTTCTGGTTATGATGGTGGTTAAGAATATCATAGAGGGGTTTGCATATGGGGTTAGAAGCATTGCGGTTGTTGAAGTCTTTGTGCTTGCCGGTTGTGGTGGAGATGGCTCGTTTGTGATAGTCTTGGTATGGCCGAGGGTGTCTTGGATCACACGAGATTGTGAGATGGAATGGGTTTTGACTGATTTTGTGAAGTTGCGGTCTAATTGATGGGTCCGGCATTACGAGAGATCAAAGTGGTGGTTTGTTGTTGCGGTTTGCAAGATGGAAGAAGCAGCAGAGATAGTAAAATGTGCTAGGATTCATAGGGTCGAGTCTTTGTCTGAGATGAGAGTTTGAGCAAAGGCTAAACTTTGTGGCTGGGCGTGTATGGGATCTGGTGGAGCTGGCAATATGTGGCATTGGTGTGTGGCTAGGATGAAGAAGAACTGAAGTTGCAGGTACATGAGCTGGTATTGCAGGTTGAGCTGGGTACTGCAGGTGGTGATGTTGGTGGCGGTATGAACAGCTGAAGCTGAATGGTGGTGCAATGGTTTGGTGGGTATGGAGCTGCAATGGCTGTGCTGTGGTGTTAGCCGTGGATTGCGATGGCAGTGGAGCTAGACTTGGTGGAAATGAATGGTGCTAGTATGGCTGGGATGAAGCTCACAGAGTGATGTTACGGAGTGCAAGGAGAGGATTTCTTTGGTGGCACTTGCGAGCACAACTCAAGTGGGTGATATTACGGAATTGGAATTGCAGAGCATAGCCATCATGGCTGGAGGAAGCACAATGATTGTCTACACTGTTTTGGCTTTGTCAAGAACGTGGCTTTGGAGTCGGCCAGTTAGATCAAGACCGGTGACTCGGACTGATTCCATCTAACTCAGTCTGAACCATACCCTGACGACCGATTTGACTCGGTGATTGACCGAGTCCGACCTGATTTGACCCGACCGAGTTGGACCGTTGACCCGGTGGCGGTTTGACTTTGCGGTCACTGAGCTAGCTTTCGCGACGATTAGGCGGGATTCCGCCATAATCCCAGTTTTCCGGCGAGCGTTTTTGGGACATAATTTCTACACGGGTTTCTCTCCATGGTGGGCCGGGTGAATTTCCAACTAATGGACTTTGAAGACAAAACCTAATTTTGGAAGGAGTGGAGCTATATAAAGAGAAGACTTTTATTATCTATGGATGATCTTTTGATCTATCACGGTTTATTATCTTTTCTCTACTTGTTTTCTAGGGTTTAGAACCATGATGAAATTTCTCTTTCTTCTTGTGATGAACTCCTTGAATATGAGTACCTAAGTTTATTATTGGTTATGGAATAGTTGGATTTCACAAAGCATGATTCTTTGATTCAATATATTAGTTTTGTCTCATATTTATCGTGTGCAATTCTCTGAAAATATTGTTTTATGATTGATTGATTGTTTTGTCAAGTTGCAAATTGGTAGAACTTCTAATCACATCTATTGCTAGTTTAGGGTTTATTATACGCAAAAGTGATATTCCTTGAATACAAGTAGCATAATATGATTATGGTTTGTAGTGATATATTCTTATGATCATATGTGAATCGTAACCATTGTTAAATTGAATTAGTGCGCTTTCCACGTTCAATTGCTTTGATTGGCCTGATTTCATAGAACTTAACGCATCTAGGGAATTAAACTTGATTAGTGCTTTTACACGTTAGGTTGTTCCTTTAGATAGAATTCATATTCGCATCTTTTAATGTGTTTGTTGATGACATGAGGAGATTTGCGGGATATTCTTGCGATCAAGGTATTCTAGGGTCTTTGATAAAAGTTGAGATTAAAAATCAATTCTAGTTATTGTGAAAAGCATGTTAGTGAATGAAAACGAAATCCGTAACCAATATCTCTTCTATCTTATTTGTTTGCTTATTTTCTTTATTTGTTTTATTTTATTTCATAAAATCACAAAATCCATCCAGGTGTTTTATATAGGAAACCATAACAATTCGACAACCTAGACCTCTCTGTGGGATCGATCCTTTCTTGCCCTTGCTATATTTATATTTTGAGTAGTAAGAAAGTGTAATTATATTTGTGTCGCTTACGACAGCGGCCAATAACATATTGAGAAATCAACTTTATCCCTTAACCAATAAGATTTATTTAGCTACTCATAGCTATGGAGTTCATCATAATAATATTAATTGAAAAGAAGAAGATGAACAAAAGCAAACCCTAGAAGCGTAAACAAAACCGGCTCTCCCAAAAGTTCCAAGAAAATAAGATATAAGTTGTAGAAGACTTTCCCTTTTATAGCTTTTCTCCAACTTCTAAAATTAGGTCTTCATAGTCCAAAGCCCATGTGGTCCACCAAGCCCATTGTGTGAGAAAAACCCATGTGAAAATATGTCCCAAAAGTGGTCGCCGGAAATCTGGTATTGTGAACTAGGAAAGTCGTCGGAAAACGTCTCAGGTGACCGGCAAAGTCCGCCCGGTCACCGGTCAACGGGTCAACTCAGACGAATCAACTCGGGTCAACTCAGAATTCAAACCGAGTCAGGACGGAGTCAGATGTAGTCAGGTCTAACTGGTCTGACTGAGCTTGGCATGAGTCCAGGCTATTGCACTGGCCTGAGCTTGTGTAGCACAATCATTGTGCTGCAACATTACTCTCCAACCAAGATGGCTTCACTGCAAATTAGCTCTTTCTTGTCCTAAATCACCACAGTGTACAGCTTTCAGTTGCAACCAATTCCTTAAGCCAACTGCGATACCCTTCATAGTAACACCACCACTGCACCACCTGAATCTCAGATTCATGTCACCAGCTCCTCCCTGATCCCCATCACCACAACTCCTTGGCGAACTCCATCTCGGTCCATGCCTACAATTCACAGCCAGCACCAAGCATTCCCTGTCCTAACATACATCTAAGATATTCATTCATAGCACCAGTGCCTTCATCTGTTAGACATCAACTCAGCAAATTCATGTCTGCAACTTCTTTCGTAGCCCATTGCAGTAACCCATCTTTGCAACTGCTCTAGCTTCGATTCACATTTGCAAAACATAGTTCGCCTTCTCGCTGTCTTGCACCAGGCACGTGCTCTTGACCATTACCACCACCGACACCACCATTGCCTCACCGCATCAAACTCGAGAACCCATTAAATCTTCATCACCAAAGCACCAACATCAATTCTGACTCAGTTGCCATCTCGAACCACCATCACTGTTGCTTCATGCCTCGCAATGCAATTACAGTACAAACCCAGCTCTATTCACCATCTTCACATAAAACCTATCTAATCTGTCCCAGTCACAACCAACGAAATTCCACCTTCATTCTGACATAAAGCCACTGCATAAGCCATTTCAATGGCTGCAACTACTGACCTCATTCATTTACCACACATCATTCTCTCATAATTCACCAAAGATCATCTCCATCTCCTGCAACATCTCAAGGCATTCTTAGCTTCAGATCCCCACTAACTCCATCTGAGCTGCAACCTCAGGCGTTGCGAAGCCACAATCTCAACGCCTACAAGTTACAAGCTCATTATCTACCCTCCCGCAATGGCATGGCAACTAAGCGAGAGCCGGCTCTCTGCATCTCAGACCTGCAATTTCTTTACTCCCTTGCAATGCACACAACTAGCTTGCACCATTCATTCTCCTTAGCTCGACCACTGCAGCTCAACACAGCTCTGTGTGTTTCTCAGCATCAAAACATCACCATTGCAGCCACATACCTAACCATTTATCATCATGCCAGAAGCACATGCATCTCAATTTCATCTCTTGCACATCAGTCCCACTGAGCTATCTCCTGCCATTCCTTGTGCATCATTCACATTCTGTAACTTCTCAACCAGCTAGCCCATTATTCAGTCAACACCATTAATGACCAAAGCTCTCAAACCCATCTTGATTTTCTATTCAAAACTACTCAAACCCATGTCTTAAATGAGCAGCAGAATCTTCAATTATCCTCATTCTCCATCTCAAAACCAACAGTTGATGCCAGCAGCTGTGTTCTTGACTGATTCAGCTCCACAATCGAATTTACCACCTGCAGTTCACCCAATCTGTCTTTCCCAACTCAAACACACCTCCTTGACTGAAATCATTGCAAGAACAGCTCAATATCGATTCATCCTCTCATCGCTGACCATGAAACCATCGATCTCTTCCACTGAAGCAAATCGGATCCCCTTTGTTATCTCGATTCTAATTCATTTTCAAACCCTAACACGAGACACAAATACTCTCCGTTTATCACATGTCACTTTGCAACATCCAATTCAAGCTAAACCCATCCTTTCTTCGCGTTCTCGAATTCGAAATCATCTTCTCGGCCAACTAAACTCAGAATAAATCAGATTCACCACTGCATCAAACCATTTCTCATAAGACCCCCAAATAAATTACCATCAATCCTCTTCCCGTAAGATTCTGATTCGATTAGAGCCATTATTCACCATTGCTTCCACCGTCTCGGATCAAATCTTCATGAACCTACGAATTACTCTCTCAATCGTTGGCAAGAGTTGAGTTTTACGAGAACCTAGCTTGTCCGAAATCTGAATACGAGCACCAATACTCGGTTTTGGTTAAAGGAGTAGAAAGTCTTGAAGGCACCTTTGTTGGATATGGGCCACCAACAGATTATTTGGCTGTCGGTTCCACGAACCGACGCCTATCTCTCGTTTTCTTGCTCATTTTGTCGATTCGCGGAACTAACGAGATCATTCTTCACCTCTCCTTCTCGTGCACCTAGCCTGGTTCCAAGTATCACTCGCTAGTGAATTGATCTTTGTGCTCCTTTACGCTCCAAATGGCTAATTGCTTCTTCTTTTGCTCATAATGACTTCGTTGTACCTGATCACTCAAAAGCACACATAAGATACATAATTTACAAGAAAACTAGCGAAGAAAGCATAAATACTAGATAGTAAATTAGGTGTTTTACGACACCTATCAACATATTTGATCACTTGATTGTATCTCGAGTTAAGTCTTAAATGTTTATGTAAATGCTCAAGCTTATAGTTCAGTTGGCTAGCTTCGGCTAACCATTCATGAGCGTGGTCTTATACATAGTTCGGTAACGTTTCATCCTAACCAGAGTGTATATCTTGATTATGTAAATCAGATTCAAAGATTCATCTAATGGTGGATATTGTTTTCTTGGTTCCAAAGCTATCTCAGCTTAAACCTAAAGCAACATATGCTTTGAATGTCTATATAAGGGGAACCTCAAACAACTGGGATCTCTGAATCCCGACACTACTTTTTGGTGTGTCCTAGTGTTGATGGTGGTTTTTAGTTCAGGGCTAAATTTGTAAAACCCTACATTTAATGTGCCTCACTCTGCAAAGAAACAGAGCCATGTAAAAGTGATGAGTGTTCAACCTCTTCACTGGCGCATTTATTGAGCAACATATATCCACCAGAATGGTGCATGTAGCAACAATCCCAGATATTCTGTAAATTTCGGCACCCTGCCTATATTATTCAATTAATATAAGTTTCTTTGAATGCTTTTGTGCTATGTTCCCCGGTGGAACCCTTAATATTGATATGGCATGACAATTTGTGTTCACTCGCAGCAGAGTAGCACGAATTTTCAAGTATCAAGGATAAGGCCCTTGCATAAAGTATTCAATCGAAAAGCATACTGCTCTCTGGCAATGAACTTAAAGAACTCTATGTCAACACATAGATTTCAATCAATTTTGTGATAATTCACAAGATTCAGATATTACCCGACTAATTTGCAAAAATTAGGGTTTTTGTATGCGCTTGTGATATATTAGACCTTGCCTGTCGAAATTAAGCCTAGGCGAACTAGGTAATTAATCCGCCATGGATTAGTAGGTGCAAAATCCTACCCAAAATCATAAAACAAGGAGCCGCGAAAAGGGAGGTGTGGCCATGCCATAGGCCAGCCGGCGCCACTTGCAAGTGGCCACACCCATCTTTGCTCAACAGGCCCCCTTTCCATCGACCAATCAGTCGCTTTAATACCCGTCACATCGGCTGCGGGAAGTGTGGCCACGCCGTTGCTTGCCGCCCCCATCCCATCGACCAATCGGTCGCTCTAAACTTACCACACTCACACCGAGAAGTGTAGCCACGCCATGCTTGGCCGGCCCTCTTTTCGACCAATCAAAGTTGCTCTAAACTTGACACGAAGTGTTAAAAGGGGAAAGCGCGAGATGGTCACGAAGCCAATTGACTTTCCAAAAACCGCGCCAACATGCCAAAGTGCCATGTTGCGCCAATGAGATGAGCGGCATGCCAACATGCCACTTTGTGGCAGCATGCCAAAACATGCCATATCATAGCCACCCACAGAAATCCTTACTCTTGTGGTTGTTTCCACACCATGGCATTGTTATAGTTCCTTTGGCACAGCTATGGAACCGTTTGCACAAGAAGTGTCGCCATGCCGCGTCCGCATTCCACACACACTAATTAGGGTTTCTGCATGCCAAACCATAATTTAGGCAAAGTTGCTACGCCAACCAAGCCAAGTAACGTTCCCTAGAGCATTGGGATTGATGTGGCAACAAGGCCAATGTTGCCACGCCACATTTCGGGTCTAACACCAATGTGCCAAAACAGCTGCCACGGCTACACCACTGGCATGCCGTTATGCCATGGCTACGCCAGACGCCACTATGCCAATGGTGCCACTTTGCTATACAACAAGATATGGCCATAATCAATGGCCATCCTTTCTCATGAGATGCAATCTTAGCCATCCGAATTCGCCACCGAACTGACAGACTTGTGGCAAGTTTTAGGCGACCAGACGCTTAAATCTCGTGGCCATGGCTACGCCAGACGCCACTTATACCATCGTGCCACCGACATGCACGAGCTAGACCAGTCATGCCGCGGTGCCACTGCCATACACCAAAAACGCCACTGTGCCATTATCAGACGCCAACATAAGGTAACCAAAATCAACGGCTACCCTTCCTCATGAGATGCAATCTCAGCCATCCAAGTTCGCCACCGAACTGACGGACTTGTGGCAAGTTTTAGGCGACTATCCACGACGTGCCTAATAGCATCACATGCTATTTTCCTGCGGCAAGACTCTCGACTTTGACTTGCCGCACATAGCAACCTGCTACACGTTTTTCACGAAAACACTCGAGACATCAAACATGTCACAAAGCGGGGATACTCATCGGGGTATTGGTCGGCGGTTTACGGCGTGCGGCGTGCAATACGCCGTTATAAGAAAGTGTCATGAAGCGGGACAATTAGTGGCGGCAAGAAGTAACGGGTGTAAACGGATCCACTTCCTTCATCATGGAAGCATGGGTTTCGACGGTTATACGTTACTCCACTCTTCCATCACCCAATCGTTCCCCACTTCCTACGAGACCAGTGTACGTTTAAATATGACTTGTATAAATAGGCTTCACCTATTTCCACCAAACAACAAGTTTTTGGTCGGCAACAACATAGTATCCAGAAATCACCAAGAACTGATAGCTTTTTACTCTGCAAGCCAGTTCCACTTTCTGATACAAGTCATAAAACAAGCCACATCTTCAGAATTAACCATTCTGGTCTCAACACTCTCTTCGCTTCCCTCCCTAAGACCAACCCTTCTCCTTCACTTTGTGACCGAAGCAAGCCTGGAACGACCATTTCTTGGTTTAGGCCAGATTTGTAAAGATTTATCCCTCGAATCAAAAGTTCTCCCATGCAGTGCATTGTTTAGGGTTTAGGTTTGTTTCTCATCCACACACCCAAAATTACCAAAATCAGCAAAAACAGTTTTCACTCACAAACAATTGGCGACCACAGTGGGAGATTAATCTCTCGGTTGTAATATCAACTTTCAATTTTCAGTTTTATTTTTTCAATCCCAATTTCAAGATGGTAGAGCTCAGGTCCCGGTCAGCAACAAACCCTGATGCCACCGGCGCTGAGAACATCCTTGGTATCAACGTTCCTTCTAGTGACATCAATGTACCACCTGTCAGCATGATCAGCACCAGCGGCACAAGAAACATTCCCTCAGGCATCACACCTCCGAGCACCGAGCCGAGCATTTGTGCCGCCCCCAATATTTCTTCAAGCGTGACACCCCCAGTTGTCACCAGAGCCGCCGCCACTCCACCATCGGGACGATAGATTGGAGGAGCCAGAGGAAGCCAACCTCTTCTTACCACTGTTGATTTGATGGAAAGATAAAAAAGTTCTCGTAAGGATCAGACAGACATGGCTACAACTCAGAAACGCATACCTATTTTCTCCAAGACACTAACGGATCGGCTACCACAAGAGTCACGATAACCCTAGATGGAGCTGACGAGGAATACTTTTAACATCCGGCGCAAGCACTTCAGCAGGACGCGCATTTATAGATGAGGAGGCTCGCGTTGCTCCTGAACGCCCAGTAGAAAGGAATCAACAATCCAAATTTCATCACACGTGAAGATCAGGAACGACTTCTCCAAAATCAAGGCAAAGAAAATCAGCAACCCTCCTGAGTTCACAGAGACCCTCTTCCGTTAGGGAGCTACATGATTTCGGGGACTCCGTCCACAAAATCCCGATCTATGATGAAACACTTATGTGAGATTCGTATTTCTCCAAGGCGAAGCGTCAAGACATATTTGCAGCCCTCAACCGCCTTTGTATCGGAAAACAAGTTGTTTCCAGTGGGAAGCCGTTCCCAAACTCCAACCTCTCCCTGGAAAGCACGATTGATAGATGAAACCGGGGACTCTAACCCTTTGTTCACTTGAAGGATGTTGAGTTTGACAGCATGCTGATTGACGCGACCTCCGACTTCAACATTGTAACCGTCGAGACTTTGATAGTTGCAAGGGAAAATCAAACAGAAGAAGCGTATTCTTTCCTGTGAAGAGAAAAATATGACTTGCCGACCAACGCTATTTGTGTGCCGTCTTCCCATATGTCATATCGTATCGGCTCGTTTTCGAAGTCAAAGGTTAATGGCGCCCTCACTGGAGTTCTCTTCAGGAGCGCTTCGACGTTTCTCTCCAGGAGCCGCTTAAACGTTCTCTCCAAAAGTCGCTCCGCCTCGATGTTCGCTCCAGCAGCCGCTTTGCTTCATCGTTCTGCTCCATAAGCTTCAACATCCTCTCCAGGAGCCGAAGCCGCTTCAACGCCTCCTTCCTGCCAAGGATCGTGTCGTAGCCGCCACTTCTTCCTGCCAAGGATCGTGTCGTAGCCGCCACACTCCTTCCTTCTAAGGGTTCATGTAGCCACCACACTCCTCCCTGTCAAGGATCGTGATCGCAGCCAGCCAAGGCTCATAGTTGTGGCCACTTTTTGTTTCACCCCATCAAAGACCTAGGGACTTTTGTCCGTCTATCAACATGTTTTCATCCTGATGTCATCACTAACACCTGATGCTGCTCACTCACGGGGGAGCCTAAAATACCCAAAGCCCAATCATGTGCGAAGGACATGCCTAGCGGAGACATAGCTAAGTAACTATCCTTAAACTAAATGTTTTATATCTATTAGGCATATTCAATAAATTTTAAATATCTTAATGTTGAGACGTGCAAATTCCTCAACACCACTATTGTGTTGTCAGGCATACTGCCTCAACACGTTCTCCTCTTAATGTTGATACGTACAAATTCCTCAACACTCACCACTGTGTTGCTGGGCATCAACACATCATTTTCTCTTAGTGTTGAGACATACAAATTCCTCAACGCTGACCACTGTGTTGCCGGGCATCAAAACATCCTTTTCTCTTAGTGTTGAGACGTGCGAATTCCTCAACACTCACCATTGTGTTGCCGGGCATCAACACGTCCTTTTCTCTTAGTGTTGAGACGTACAAATTCCTCAACACTCACCGTTGTGTTGCCGGGCATCAACACATCCTTTTCTTTTAGTGTTGAGACGTGCAAATTCCTCAACACTCACAACTGTGTTGCCGGGCATCAACATATTATTTTCTCTTAGTGTTGAGACGTACAAATGACTCAACACTCACCACTGTGTTGATAGGCATGCTTCCTCAACACATCCTTTTATCTTAGTGTTGAGACGTAAAAATTCCTCAACACTCACCACTGTGTTTCCGGGCATCAGCACATCTTTTTCTCTTAGTGTTGAGACGTACAAATTCCTCAACACTCACCACTGTGTTGCCGGGCATCAACACATCCTTTTCTCTTAGTGTTGCGACGTGCAAATTTATCAACACTCACCACTGTGTTACCGGGCATCAACACGTCCTTTTCTCTTAGTGTTGAGACGTACAAATTCCTCAACACTCACCGTTATGTTGTCGGGCATCAACACATTCTTTTCTCTTAGTGTTGAGACGTGCAAATTCCTCAACACTCACCGTTATGTTGTCGGACATCAACACATCATTTTCTCTTAGTGTTGAGACGTACAAATTCCTCAACACTCACCACTGTGTTGCCGAGCATCAACACATCATTTTCTCTTAGTGTTGAGACGTACAAATTCCTCAACACTCACCACTGTGTTGCCGAGAATCAACACATCCTTTTCTCTTAGTGTTGAGATGTACAAATTCCTCAACACTCACCACTGTGTTGCCGAGCATCAACACATCCTTTTCTCTTAGTGTTGAGATGTACAAATTCCTCAACACTCACCACTGTGTTTCCGGGCATCAACACATCCTTTTCTCTTAGTGTTGAGACGTGCAAATTCCTCAACACTCACCACTGTGTTGCCAGGAATCAACACATCCTTTCTCTTAGTGTTGAGACGTGAAAATTCCTCAACACTCACCACTGTGTTGCCAGGCATCAACACATCCTTTTCTCTTAGTGTTGAGATGTACAAATTCCTCAACACTCACCACTGTGTTGCCGGGCATCAACACATCCTTTTATCTTAGTGTTGAGACGTGCAAATTCCTTAACAATCACTACTGTGTTGCCAGGCAAACTGCCTCAACACATTTTTATTCTTAGTTTTGAGACGTTCAAATTCCTCAACACTCATCACTGTGTTGCCAGGAAAACTGCCTCAACACTTCTCTACTTTTAGTGTTGAGACGTACAAATTCCTCAACACTCACTACTATGTTGTCATGCATACTGCCTCAATAACTTATAGTGTTGACGGCTCCACCACCTCAACACTCATCTTTGTATTCAAGGCTCGCTGCACAAACAATACATGGCACCAGTACTCCGTGGCCAAGGCAGTGCGCCAAAGACAAAGATTGCAGACTGCTCATGCCTCTTGCCAAAGGTCAATCGAATTTTCCTGGTAATCTTCTCATGTCTTGCCCTTTCGATTTTTTATCCTTTTCTGTCACCATCTCATGCTTACCCCAAAACAATTCCACTGTTACGTGCTAAGCAGGGGACTTAATGTTGATGGTGGTTTTTAGTTCATGGCTAAATTTGTAAAACCCTACATTTAATGTGTCGTCACTCTGCAAAGAAACAGAGCCATGTAAAAGTGATGAGTGTTCAACCTCTTCACCGGCGCATTTATTGAGCAACATATATCCACCAGAATGGTGCATGTAGCAACAATCCCGGTTATTCAGTAAATTTCAGACCGCCTATATTATTCAATTAATATAAGTTTCTTTGAATGCTTTCTGTGCTATGTTCCTCGGTGGAACCCTTAATGTTGATATGGCATGACAATTTGTGTTCATTCGCAGCAGAGTAGCACGAATTTCCAAGTATCAAGGATAAGGCCCTTCCATAAAGTATTCAATCGGAAAGCATACTGCTCTCTGGCAATGAACTTAAAGAACTCGTGTCAACACATAGATTTCAATCAATTTTGTGATAATTCACAAGATTCAGATATTACCCTGACTAATTTGCAAAAATTAAGGTTTTTGCGCTGCAAAGATATTAGACCTTGCTGTCGAAATTAAGCCTAGGCGAACTAGGTAATTAATCCGCCATGGATTAGTAGGTGCAAAATCCTACCCAAAATCATAAAACAAGGAGCCGCGGAAATGGAGGTGTGGCCATGCCATAGGCCAGCCGGTGCCACTTGCAAGTGGCCACACCCATGCTGCTCAACCGGCCTCCTTTCCATCGACCAATCAGGTCGCTTTAAACCAGTCACGGCGCGCTGGAAGTGTGGCCACGCCGTTGCTTGCCGGCCCCCTTCCCATCGACCAATCAGGTCGATCTAAACTTACCACACTCACACCAGAAGTGTATCCACGCCCATGCTTGGCCGGACCTCTTTTCTGACCAATCAGGTTGCTCTAAACTTGCCACAGTGTTAAAAAGGGGAAACTGCGCCAGATGGTCACGAAGCCAATTGACTTTCCAAAGACCGCGCCAACATGCCAAACGTGCCATGTTGCGCCAATGAGATGAGCGGCATGCCAACATGCCACTTTGTGGCAGCATGCCAAAACATGCCATATCATAGCCACCCACGGCAATCCTTACTCCTGTGGCCGTTTCCACACCATGGCCTTGCTATAGTTCCTTTGGCACAGCTATGGCACCGTTTGCACAAGAAGTGTTGCCATGCCGCGTCCGCATGCCACACACACTAATTATGGTTTCGGCATGCCAAACCATAATTTAGGCAAAGTTGCTACGCCAACCAAGCCAAGTAATGTTCCCTAGAGCATTGGGATTGATGTGGAAACAAGGCCAATGTTGCCACGCCACATTTCGGGTCTAACACCAATGTGCCAAAATAGCTGTCACGGCTACACCATTGGCATGCCGCTATGCCATGGCTACGCCAGACGCCACTTTGCTATACAACAAGATATGGCCATCCTTTCTCATGAGATGCAATCTCAGCCATCCGAATTCACCACCGAACTGACAGACTTGTGGCAAGTTTTAGGCGACCAGACGCTTAAATCTCGTGTCCATGACTACGCCAGACGCCACTTATACCACCGTGCCACCGGCATGCACGAGCTATACCAGTCATGCCGCAGTGCCACTGCCATACACCAAAAACGCCACTGTGCCATTATCAGGCGCCAACATAAGGTAACCAAAATCAACGGCTACCCTTCCTCATGAGATGCAATCTCAGCCATCCAAGTTCGCCACCGAACTGACGGACTTATGGCAAGTTTTAGGCGACCAGCCGCTTAAATCTCGTGGCCATGGCTATGCCAGACGCCACTTATAGCATCGTGCCACCGGCATGCACGAGTTATACCAGTCATGACGCAGTGCCACTGGCATACACCAAAACGCCACTGTGCCATTATCAGGCGCCAACAGAAGGTAGCCATAATCAACGGCTACCCTTCCTCATGAGATGCAATCTCATCCATCCAAGGTCGCCACCGAACTGACGGACTTGTAGCAAGTTTTAGGCGACCAGCCAAGACGTGCCTAATAGCATCACATGCTATTTTCCTGCGGCAAGACTCTCGACTTTGACTTGCCGCACAAAGCAACCTGCTACACGTTTTCTGATAAGCACGCAAGTGCTACATTTTATACCCATGTTTATATTAGCTAGGACTCGATATTTTTGTTAATAACATTATTTTAGTGCTTTTGTAGAAAGTACATACGAATCCGATCACCAGAAGGAAAACAATATAAATACGAGCTAAATGACATTTGCGACTGAAATCACCGAAATGCTACTCAAGGCGCAAGGGAGTTGGTGTGTTGCAGCCAAGTCAACAATCATTTATATGGCCTCGCCACCATACTACAACATTTCACAGCCATTAAGCAAAGCCGAGAATTGTCTTGGCTTGTCCAATTGAGCCAGGCCCATTTGGAGCTAAAAGATGGTGGACATCTGTCCATTTCTTAATCACAACCTGTGGTGTGTTTTTATCTCCGCAACTCATTTTTATCGAACGGAAGAAAGTCTCGAGAATCATAGAAGGGTTTGAACGGCAAATGGATTTCTTTGCATGAACTGAGTTTGTTGGGTAACCGGAGATGCGTGAGATGCGTGAAGAAGTGAAGACTGGTGTTAAGGAGAGTTGAACAGCAACAACAATTATGGCAGTGATCGAAATATGAAAATGGATGTTGTGCTGGGCTAGCTGTTGCTATCGGTGGAGAAGTCGGATTGCAGTGACGATGGAAGTATGAGCAATACAAGATGGGTTCTGGCCTGAGTTTGAAAAGAATGGATGCTGGGTTGGTGTTGAGCTCGAACTGGAGATGGAGATTATTGCAGGTTCTCTTTTGACTGGCAGTAACGGATCATCCCGATGGTAAGAGGACTCAGTGGAGTTTCTCGATAGAGAAACAGACAACAAGAGAGAAAATGGGTTGAAGCTGTTAATGGGTTGCTTCAGTGGAGAAGAAGAGTTGAGCTGTGAAGTTGGTGGCTGCTGGTGTAGGTTGTGGTAGCTTTCTGCCAGTGTTTCACGCGTAAATGAAGATGGGTATTGACTGGAGCTGAGGTTAATGTGGAGATCGTGGACCTGAATGGAGTTTGCACTTTGCAGTCAACAATTTGACAGAGAATAGTGTGTTTGCTGGAATTTCGTTGGTTCATGAAGCGAGTATGCTACGCTGGTAAGTTGGAGTTGCTTTGAGCCGTAAAAGAATAAGACAGAGAGTGATGTGGAGATGGCAGCATATGTTCGAAGGAGATGTAGCCAACTCATGAACGTAGCTGTTTAGCATGAAGACGTGAGAGTTGGTTGTGTTCATTAATTAATTGTAGTTTCATGATCAATGATTGCTCGCTGTGATGAGAGGAGATTTAAAGGTTCAGAGAAGGGTTCGGATTTGCTGGCGATGAATACATGACGGCTGAAATGATTAGTGGCAGCAGCGAAGTTAGATGCAGTCAGTGGAGGAGGGTGAATATCCCGGTCATGGAGATGGCAGTAACATCCATCTGAAGAATGATGTCTAGTGTTGGTACTACAGATGGAATTTGAGCGTTTTTGGTTCTGGAAGACGAGATGAAAGTAATGATATATATATGTTGGCTGGATTATGAGTTTTGAGCAGCAATGGGGTAGCTCGTGTTTATCTCTTATTCAAGATGCATGGGATCGAATCAGGAAAGGAATAATGGAAGGGCATAACTTGCTTCCAGTGATGACGAGATTTGGTTTTGAGCGAGAACTGGATGGGGAACAGTTGGGGATGAACCTGGAGCTCATTTGGGGTTGAACAAATTGTTGGAGAAAAATGAGTTTTAATAAAAATATTTTGGTCTTGGTGTGGTTTGATCTAGTGACCTATGGGTCCAAGGATACTTGCTCATTTTATGAGTGAATGAATCTCTCTTTAGTCCCACATTGGGTATAATAGAGAAGGAGCTCCACTATATAGCCATATGCTTATGGATATGTTGTAAAACAACATTGTGGGTGGAGCGGTTGGGCAAAAACACAAATTTTGACCCATGCGATGTGCGCGTATGCCATGCACCAAGTTCCTCTTCTACTCGGATTTATTTTTTGGGCGAGTTTTTCTTTAGGAAATTAATTCCTAAAATATTTTTAGAGTTTTATTTATGGGTAAATTCCTTTTAGGTGTTTTACTAGTTTTTAAAGAAAACCAAAAACCAAAAACACAAATTTTGACCCATGCGATGTGCGCGTATGCCATGCACCAAGTTCCTCTTCTACTCGGATTTATTTTTTGGGCGAGTTTTTCTTTAGGAAATTAATTCCTAAAATATTTTTAGAGTTTTATTTATGGGTAAATTCCTTTTAGGTGTTTTACTAGTTTTTAAAGAAAACCAAAAACCAAAAACCAAAAACCAAAAACACAAATTTTGACCCATGCGATGTGCGCGTATGCCATGCACCAAGTTCCTCTTCTACTCGGATTTATTTTTTGGGCGAGTTTTTCTTTAGAAAATTAATTCCTAAAATATTTTTAGAGTTTTATTTATGGGTAAATTCCTTTTAGGTGTTTTACTAGTTTTTAAAGAAAACCAAAAACCAAAACCTAACTTGATTTGCAAGTATCTTCTCCTTTAAATACAACTCGAAATTCTGTTTTCAATACACCGATAAAATTCTTCTTTTATTCTAGGGTTTTCTCCATACGTTTTTACCTCCATCCCGTTCTTTGAGTTCGAAGAGAGGGTAACTTGCGTTGTGCTAACTCAAGTTATATCGGCAGTCTTATCCTGGACACATCTTATTTGTGAGAGGTTTAGCATTACTCAACTCGAGTATACCCGCGAACTAATGTGTTAAGGACAACTTGTTGAACCTGTGATTCTGCCCTCGTCAAGTTATTTCGGTAGAGTTGTTTCGCATTAGTTCTTTACATATTATTTTCTATACATCTAACGTGTTGTTCATTGTTGCAAGATCCCAACACAAATAAGAAGAACTGATGGAGAAAGGTGCTGGCCGATTTCAGTCCAGTGATAAGAACATGAAGAATGGGTACTGGTTTGTTTGGTCTTGAGTTTTGCAGTGGCGACGGTGGATTGAAATGGTCAGTGTGTTGGCTTAGTTAATTCTCCGTTGGCTGGTACTGCCTGAGTCGATGGTGGTGGCTGAATAAACGATAAGTTTCAGTCTAACATTTGTTAGCCATCAGTTCCGCGTGTTTGGATGATTTGGTCCTAATGCATATTCAGATTCTTGGGAGGAAGTGGTAACGAGATTAGAAGTTCAGCTAGAGGAAAGTGTTGAGGGTCTGGTGATCAGTCTATGACGGAGCTGTAGTTAGAAGGTCAGGGAATAAAGCCAGTGCGGTTAAAGATGGAAAGGAGTTGGATTTGGACGTTGGGTCAGTTGCTGGACTGGGCCTTGGCAGTTGCTAGGTCTTATGTTAAACTCGCAACAGCACTATATTTTGAAGAGGCTGGCTGGACGCCGCTTTGAACATAAGAGAGGCGGGTTTTGGAGTTGCGGCTACAGAGCCGAAATCAGAGAAGAGAAAGGAGGTGGAAGACAAGGGTTTGCGATTTTTATATTTTCATTTCCATCTTGATATGCGAGTGATTCTCCTTCATATGTTTATGGCTTTTGAGAAAGCCATGTCTAGCTAAAGCTTTGTAACTAGGGTTTTTATGGTTTGAAACTACATGGGTATTAGGATATTTTGATTTGAATAATATTGAGCAAAGACCACTATGATTTGAATAGATTACTTCCATGCTTTTAATTATTGATTTAACAATGATATGAGTTGTTGCTTCACCGGTTACAATAACCTTTGTGTCTAATTGTTAGGATCATAATATATTTTTGTCTCATTATTTGATAATTCCATTCTTGGGTTAATATCTTTGATGGGTTATGCTTAGAAGATCCATATAATAATTGTGAATCAATATTTTAGTTTCGTATAACTTTCTCACTAATGCAATTTGATGGTGCATGCTTCGGTTTAATCTTTTGATGTGCCATGCTTAGGGAGTCCTAGTGATATTTGCGACTCTAATACATATAATAGGTGATGTCGATAGAATGAACGATAAATAATTCATGGATTATGTTTCATTTTAGGAATTAAATAGAGATAGTAGTGGATATCATGAAACCCTGGTTACCGACTTTTCCTTTATATTCATTTCATTAGTTTAGTTTAATTTTATTATTTCGTTTTCAATTATAAAACCTAGCATTTTTAGGGGCGACCCCGAAAGAATTAGGGGCGACACTAAAAGACAAAAAAAGTCACCCAAACGTAAATCTAAGCTACCCCTTATCTTCGATTTTTCGAAATGGCCAATATGACCTTATATAATCGGTAGCCAACACAATAATCGGTAGGTTAAAGGTGAATCGGTAGGTTAAATTGAAACTATACCTACCGATTATTGTGTAGATACTTCGTATTATCACCAATCTAATAATCCCTTTTATAATCGGTAGATTATCCAACTTGTAAGACTACCGATTATAAGGAGCCCCATATTCAACCTTGGCCAAATTCCATAGGTTTTGAGGGGTGCAGGGCCAACCATAACCGCTTGGCTTGAGCTGTGGATGTAGCCATAATCGGAAGTCTAATAGGTTACATAAACTACCGATTATAAGTTGCCCCAAAATGAGTTTTTTCTAAAATCCTTCACGTAATGAATTTTGAAATCTACCATAATCGGTAGGGTATATTATTATATAACCCACCGATTATAACGAGCCTCGGATCCAACCTTTGCCATATTTCATAGGTTTTGAGTGTACACAACCAGCCATAACCACTTGGTTCGCGTTTTGGATGCAGCGTTAATCGGGAGTTAAATATATTACCAAACCATTCGATTATGGGTTGCCCCAAAATGAGTTTTTTCTAAAATCCTTCATGTGATGAATTTTGAAATATACCATAATCGGTAGTCTATTCATCTGAACAACCTACCGATTATAAGGAGCCCCAGATCGAACCCTTGCCAAATTCCATTGGTTCCGAGGGTACAGGGCCATGCATAACCATGTGGTTCGTGATTTGGATGTAGCCATAATCGTAAGCCACATAGGTTCCACAACCTACCGATTATAGGTTGCCCCAAATTTAGTTTTTTCTAAAATCCTTCATGTGATGAATTTTGAAATCTACTATAATCGATAGTCTACTCAACTTAATAAACTACCGATTGTAAGGAGCCCCAGATCGAACCCTTGCCAAAATCCATAGGTTAAGAGGGTACAAAGCCAGGCCTAACCATGTGGTTCGTGATTTGGATGTAGCCATAATCGTATGGAAGATAGGTTCCAAAACCTACCGATTATAGGTTGCCCCTAAATGAGTTTTTTCTAAAATCCTTATTTGCGAAATGTTTAATTTGCAATCTGACATAATCGGTAGATGATAAAACTTATACCCTACCGATTATAAGTGGTCAGGGATTCAACCTTTGACAAAAACTATAATATTCGGTAGCCAAAACAATAATCGGTAGTTTCACTCAATAATCGGAAGCAAACTCGTAATCGGTAGGTCTGGGGTCTATATATTAGTGTTTGGAAAAAAAAAATTGACTCATCGCGAGGTAACTCCCGATTGAGTGAGAGAAGAAGAAGAAGTGGGTATATGTTGCCAACTTCCGATTTTTGCCAACTTCCATAAACATGGATGGGTACGAAGAAGGACGTGAAGTTGTTGAAGTTCAAGGTTCACTACCGTTTAGAGATGACGATTTGGGGTATATGTTGAATGATCCAAACTTTGATGGAGATGAAACCCTAGACGACGCTTTCATGGAAGAAAATGGAGAATCACCCGAGATCGAAGCTAACGATTCATCAAACATACGGGTATGTTGTTAACAAACTCTAATACCCATGTTATCCATGTTACGTGCGTTTGTGTGTGTTTTGAACGTGAAAATTCGATTTTCTGCATGCATTGAATGACATGAACGACATATATTCGGTAGTTAATTTAGTAACATATCTACCGATTATCAATAATCGGGTATATTTTGATGTATTAATCTGCCGAATATGAAAAAATCCCCAAATTGAAAGCTTCAATTTCTCATAATCGGAATTTGTCTACATGAATAAACGTCCGATTATTGGTATATAATAATCGGTTGGTTCATGAATTTATAGTCCCTCCGATTATTGAAGCTTTTTACACAGAAGAATTGTTCATTTCTGTATGTCGTTAATCGGTAGACTATATGCGTACATGACTACCGATTTCTCATAATCGGTTACGTTGTATAGTATTAAATCACCGATTGTATTACAATCGGTTACTTATTATCTAAACTTCCTTCCGATTGCTAATGCATAACTTGTTGTTGTTGTGCGTAGGCTGTTGTAGCGGTTGATGACGATTATTATTTGAGGCCTAATACTTTCCTACACTATGCAAACGATTTGGTATGGTCATGAATTATCTTTTATTTTTCCAATCGTGTATGTTAGATGGTTATGCTTATTATTTTTGTTTTGTAATATGCCCATTTAGATATTTAGAAGTAAGAAAGAGGCCAAGGAATGGCTTATGAACAAGGCAAAAGAGAAGATGTGCGTGGTAGTTTAGAACCGTTGCGTTAAGAATATTCGGTTTGAAATGGTATGTGAGCGAGGTGGGGAGAAGAAGAGTCACGAGGGAAAGAATAATAGGTATGTAAGGAAGACGGAGAGGAAGAAGTACCGAACTCATACGAAGAAGATTGGATGCCCATTTAAGATTGTCTTCTATAAGCCCGATGGTAAGGAAAGTAAAGATTGGAAAATGTCTAAAGTTGCTAATGTTTGTCACAACCACGATGATCCGGATACTCTTGTTGGACATGTAATGGTTGCGAAGTTAAAAACACATGAAATGGAGACGGTGAGGTCTATGCGTATCCAAAAGGCGAGTGCGATCTTAAGTAAAATAAAGGCGGACGACCCCGACAACTTGTCTTCTTTATCTACAATTAAGTCGGCCCTAGCTACGATCAAAAGGACGGAATGGGATGGTAGAACGGTCATGCAACAATCGCAGTGGTTAGGCTGAGTTACACGACTACACGTTGAGAACGGAAGAAAAGGATGGTAAAGTGGTACGTATTTTCTTGGCACATCCGAAATGATAAAATTGGCTCAGTGTTTTCATCAAATTGTGTTGATAGATGCCACTTACAAGACACACAAATATAACATGTCGTTGTTGAACATTGCTTGTCACACTTCGGACAAAAACACGTTTACGATTGCATGGGGTTTAATGGATCATGAGAACAACGTGAGTTTCATTTGGATCTTTGGAGACGCTGAGGTCCATTTACAATGGGGATGATTTTCCAAGGGTTATTGTAACGGATAACGATCAAGCCTTAATACATGCAATAGCGGTAGTGTTTCCTGAAGCCCGAAACTTGCAGTGTACGTGGCACATTCAATGCAACCTCAGACACAATTGTCATCACCATTTCCAAGCTAAAAAACCAAGGAAGGGTACCAAGAGGTCGAAGGAAGAGGATGAGCGCATTAGTAAATTAACCGAGGAAGAACGAGAGGAAGAGAAGAGGTTATTTGATGAAAAATGGAAGGAGGATGGGATAATTTGGAGATCGTTCATGAAAGCATGGGACAAGATCGTTTGGTCAATGACCGAGGAAATTTATGAAAGGAACTTGAAGAAATTTGAGGAAGAATATTACAAGGACTACCCAAAATCCGTTGAGTATTGTAAAACACAATGGTTACCGATTAAGGAGAGGTTTGTGTATGCATGGACATATGAATATCATAACTTCAAGAACGAGGCGACAAGCATTGCGGAGGGGTCTCATGGCCGATTAAAGAAAATACTTCTAGGTAGTCAAAATGGAGTTGTGTCGATCCAAGAATCAATCCATGAATTCACCAATCGTGATCTCATAAAGATTAAGGATTCTATGCAATTTAGTGTACATAAATTCCCTACGGAACACGAAGGGGAAAGATTTCTTCTAAGGGGCATTGTTCATAAAGTTTCAAGGTGGGAAATAAATCACATGATGGAACAATTGAAGTTGTATAAAGCTTACGATGACGAGAATACGGTTTGTGTTTGCAAGGATATGATAGGTATTGGTCTCCCATGTCGTCATAAAATTGGTAGGTACGTCGATGTGATTGACATCAATGATATTCATCCATTTTGGAAGCAATTAAATTTCACTCCAAGCACCCCCGTAGTCAATGGTCCGTCGTTCATGGAGTCGGAATTGTGTGCAAGAATAGCCGAGCGTTATATTGATGCATGATTTGGAGCAAGCTCTTCACCCTCGTTTAAGGGAGGTTGATGAACCTATTAAGCAAAAGGGGGCGGGTAGGCCAAACACCGAAGTGTCGAGGACCATTGAAAGAAAAGAATTAAAGGATCATTTGTCCAATAAAAGAATATTGTGTCGGCATGAGCGTTCGGAAGCCGAATTTGAAGATGAGCCGCAACCCAAGAAAAGAGGTCGTCCAAGAAAAGATCAAAATGGAAGTCCAAAGGTCTCTAAGAAGCCTTCTCAAGTAAGTCAAGTCGATGCGGTGGAACAAGTTGTGTTAGTGGAGACCCAAACTAGCTCCGTAGTTATTGATCAAATGAGCGACTCGCCACAAACACATTCAACGGAAATGGTGAATATAAGAGAGAAGTATGGTACTCTTCGTTGTCCTAGTGATTTTCATGGAAGACCAACACGATCAAGGTATACGATTATAGAAGAGTATATGAAACAACTCCCTCCACTCATTGTTCCATTTGTTTTGTCCACCGACGAGGTTGATGGGGATGGCAATTGTGGGTTTCACATCGCCTCGGAACAAATTGGTTACTTTGGAGAGGCGGTGAACCAAGATGTCACCCAATGGAAAAATTTAAGAACTAAGATGGGGGTACAACTAATAAAAGACAAGGATTTCTTTATGGAGATGATGAAGGAAGGAGATAGGCACGACAAAGAACTAGAGTTCAAAGACTTTGTTGCGCGTGTAAAGTGCCGAAAGGGATTGAAGACAATCGGATCCAAGTATTGGATGCCAATGCCTAAATGTGGATATCTCTTAGCGGACGCTTTGAATTGCGTGGTACATTTCTTTGTTCCTCCTAAGTATGGACATTCTTATACGTTTACACCTACAAGGACGGTTTGCGATGAATCGGTTAAAGATAGAAGAATTGTTATGGCATTTGTGAATGAGATGCGTTTTATCGGTTTAAGAGTAAAGAGGATTGCCCATTACCTCCGTTTGGCTGGTTGAACGATTACTTCCCAACGAATCATTGTAACGATTGGTTGAAACAATATGAGACCAACATGTTGGATTGGGATTGCGTCATGAAGGTGGATTTCCGAAAGGCCTATGGAATTGGTTTCCTCGGATGATGAAGATCAATGATTGTTATGTTTGAAAGATGTATTTTGGAAAGACCTATTTGTACATGTTTTTTTGGAATTTTGTGGAAAATACTGTGAAGTCTAAAACTATAATCGGTAGTTATATTTTTAATATATCAACCGATTATACAAGCTTTTGTAAACAGACTCAATCAATATTATAATCGTTATTAACTTTTTGAATTTATCTTCCGATTAAAAGGCTGATAAAACAACTGAAATTTTTTCCCAGAATCGGTAGATTACATATTATATAAACATCCGATTGTCACCAAACTCTGACAAAAAAATAAACTGTAAATTTTCCCAGAATCGGTAGACAACATATTGAATAAACTTCCGATTGTCACCATAGTCTCGACAAAAAAGTGAAAATCTTCGGTAGACAATCATTAGACAACATACCGCAAAAAAATAAACTTCCGATTGTCACCATAAAAGTCTGACAAAATAGGTGAAAATCTTCCCAGAATCGGTAGACAATATAAAATAATAACTTCCGATTGTAACCATCAATCAACATTTATCTTTATTGTTGACGGACTTCAGGAATTCATAACTTCCATCATAAGTGAATTCTTCACCCTTTTCCACTAAGTACTGTCTTTTTGCGAGTGTCTCCTATATAAACAAACATAAAATAATGTCAACTTCGTTTTAGTAAGAAAGATTAAATACCCGGTGTTATTTAAAAAGAATAACCGAGCGTTATACTTACAAATTGTTGGATCGACAAGCTTAAGTGGCTAGTGTTAAACATCCTCTTTTGTATCGTTATGTAATCATTTACCCCTTTTTGGACAAGTCGGAAACGATCCTGAACTTGTTGGAGTGATCTTTGCTTTGGATTTCCATACTCTCGCACAAATTGGCTATATACCCTCGCCCAAAAGACTTCGGGTCTTAACCTTCCTGCTATGACATCTTCACGTCTTGTTTCACGATACCATGTTTTCACAATGACCAAATCTTCATCTGCGTCAAACGTTGCCATGCTTGTAAGTTGAGATATACAATGAATTCACAAGAGTAAACGATGGAAAATCTATTTGTAGAATACACGATGCTATATATGTGTTGTTTGGTGAATAAATAAGAAGAGTTTACCCTCCTTATATAGATGAGAGTCCCAACGTCTCTATTTTTTGAAAATATGGCCGTTGATGCGTACTTTTACAAGACTGTACTGAAATTGCGTACAATTATTACACACAATCGGTAGTAAATGTTTGAACAAAGCAGCCGATTATTCGTAATCGGTAAATATGTATTGTTATATACGTCCGATTATAGGATGTTTTGTCAACAGAGTTCTGGTTTGAAGAGAGTAGTATAAGCAAGAGGTTTGTCAATATGTATTATCTACCGATTGTGTTTGGTTTTCGAGGCACGGCTAGTTTATTTTGAACGAACTAGCCGTTGGAGTATAATCGGTAGTTAGATGAACAATTAAAACTTCCGATTTTCATAAATATTTTGAAATTCATCACAATATCACCTACACATCATCATAATTTTACATTGAACTCCCCCAATTCTATTACAAGGTATTGTCATTAGCGTCGCGGACGTGTTGGACGAGTCCTAAACGGATTAAATCTTTCCATCGCCCTAAGGATTCTAAAATGGGCTTCATAACGGAAGCTTGATCTTTTCCATCTCCGCCATTCCCCGAGAGATCGTTCTATAACCTCATCATTGGTTTCACCCTCAATCGATATTGATTCACAAGATAAGTTAAATGGACGAATTCTTGGACGTGTCCATTTATTGAACCAACTCGGCAGAAAAGATCAGCGGAGTGACGGTTGTTTGGGTTACCGGTGTCGTCGCAGAATTTTTCGTGAATTTTCCCCAAATAACTCATACTCATTATGCCTCCTAGCCTACGTTCTTCTCCTCGTCTCGGATAGAATTGAACATAGCGCCTACATAAAGATAAATATTCTTCGATCGTGAACTCCGTAGGATTAATGAATGGTTGGGCCATTATGTTGAAGATGATGTTGGAGAGAGTTTAAAGGTATTTGTGTTCCATATAGGGTAAAAGGATACAATCCTTATATAGAGTTTAGAGTTCCAACGGCTTTATTTTGTTGGGGCAACTGTATAATCGGTAGTCAAATGAAGTATTTTCACTTCCGATTATACAGTTGCCCCAAATTTTATTTTTGCAGAAATGTCATTTTTTTCGAATTTGGGAACTAGAATAATCGGTAGCTAATAACCTACCGATTATACAGTTGCCCCAAATTTTGTTTTTGCAGAAATGTCATTTTTTTCGAATTTGGGAACTAGAATAATCGGTAGTTAATAAGACTTCCGATTATACAGTTGCCCCAAATTTCTTTCTTGGCGAAATCACCAATTTTGGGAATTTAGGATCTACTATAATCGGTAGTCTCGTGAGGTTATTTCCCTTCCGATTGTCATAGAAGCCAGATGCGAGTTTGGCACAAAATCGATAATAATCGGTAGTATAATATAGTTACTAAGCTTCCGATTTCGTTATAATAATCGGGAACAAAATAGCTTCCGATTGTGTAAGGGCATTAACGTATTCTCCGCGTTTTTGGACATCCCTTAACGGTGTATATGGGTTGGGAATAAAAAAAGTCGCCCCTAATTCTTTCGGGGTCGCCCCTAAAAGTGCCAGGTTATAAAAACTCAAAAACATTATTGTTGGTTATTTTTATTAAAGATATTGATTATAGTATTTCCACCTCTCCTTGTGGGAACGACCCGTACTTGCCTTTGTCTACTAGTTGGACACCGTGCGATTGCGGTTATTACAAATAGGTATCTCCGGATCCTATCATTTTCCACGAAAACACTCGAGACATCAAACATGTCACAAACTGGGGGATACTCATCAGGGTATTGGTCTGGCGGTTTACAGCGTGCGGCGTGCAATACGCCCGTTATAAGAAAGTGTCATGAAGCGGGACAATTAGTGGCGGCAAGAAGTAACGGGTGTAAACGGCTCCACTTCCTTCATCATGGAAGCATGGGTTTCTGACGGTTATACATTACTCCACTCTTCCATCACCCAATCGTTCCCACTTCCTACGAGGCCAGGGTACGTTTAAATATGACTTGTATAAATAGGCTTCACCTATTTCCACCAAACAAGAAGTTTTTGGTCGGCAACAACATAGTATCCAGAAATCACCAAGAACTGATAGCTTTTCACTCTGCAAGCCAGTTCCACTTTCTGATACAAGTCATAAAACAAGCCACATCTTGAATTAACCATTCTGGTCTCAACGCTCTCTTCGCTTCCCTCCCTTAGACCAACCCTTCTCCTTCACTTTGTGACCGAAGCAAGCTCGGAACTGCCATTTCTTGGTTTAGGCCAGGACCCATATGCATTGATCTCTCGAATCAAAAGTACTCCCGTGCAGTGCATTGTTTAGGGTTTAGATTCGTTTCTCATCCACACACCCAAAATTACCAAAATCAGCAGAAACAGTTTTCACCCACAAACACCTAGTTGTTACTAGAGTTGTCCTCTCCAGAAACCCTTTTAGGGTTTAGCGACTACAAAGACTTCATAGGGATTCGTGAAGCCAGGTGAAGCTATTGTTTATCTGATATATCGAGTATCCTGATCTTGATCGATTGTTGAGTTGCTCACTTGATCAAGATAGAAAGTAATCATCAAAGTTCTTTTCGTCTCAAACTTTATTGATTCCACAAGTTTTATACTTGTGAGGTGAATAATAATCTAGGCTGCATTTCAGATTGCATAAGTCCGGATTTTGAGGTTAGCTAGACTTTGTCTACTGCTATCGATTTCCATTACCTTGATCTTTGATTAAAAAGGAAATCACATATATAAGCTTATCTGTGGGTGGCAAATTGGTTTAAAGTCTTCAATCGAGTTGAAGCAACTTTAAGTTTGTGTGACGTCAGCTAAGGGAATCAATAAAGCGGAGTCCTGATGGGATTTAAGAGGCGTAAGGAACGCGACTGTAACTGAATTGCCGTGAGGGTTTAATTTGGTCTCAACTACATTCCAGCCCGAAGTTAATTGGTAGTAGGTTAGTGTCTGTAGCGGCTTAATACAGTTTGGTGTTCAATCTGGACTAGGTCCCGCGATTTTTTTGCATTTGCGGTTTCCTTGTTAATAAAATTTCTGGTGTCTGTGTTATTTCTTCCCGCATTATATTGTTTATCTTTATAATTGAAATATAACAGGTTGTACGTAAATCAGTCATAGTAGATACGTCCGACCTTGTTTGTTGGATACGACTTGATTGATTACTTGGAAAATTGATCTTTGGAATCACCCAAGTACTCTCACACGTAAATCAGATTCACAGATTAATCTCTGTAAACTTTCTGATTATGAGAGATAAAGATATAACTCTAGATACTATTTCTTGATTGAGATTCATTAAGTTGAACTCTCGGAATTGTGTTAAGTTTGTCCATACAAATTGCCTAAGAAAAAGTTGATGATATATTTCGGAATACGCTCATTTTTGATGAGAACACAGAGCTTTGTTAGAGGAACATATATCCAAATTGTTAGCTTAAAATTCATAATGGTTTGGTTTTTATATATAAATTTAAAAACGACGTCTAATGTGAGATAGTTTGAGAATACCTTCCTCATAATAAATTTATCATAATTCACTATTCTGGAATATCTTATCCCATTTCCAAGTTCTCGTATATCCTCTCTGGAGAAAACACAAAAATCAAAAAGAGAGTAAAGAGAGATTGTGATCCGCATATTTTTTATCCAGCCAATAAAAACCAAACTTCTGATCCAACGGTTATAATACAACTTAAAACCCTCATACGGATCCTAACCCCATCGAACGCGCAAGAACATCACCTCTTTCTCAAAGCGAAAACACAAAAAGGAAAATAAAGAAACAGAAAAGCACAATCCTAATACTTCTTATTCAGCCAATAGAAAACCAGTGTTTTTAATCTAACGGTTTATTTACAAACAAAAAATCATTCATACGGATCACCATTCTATCTAACGGTACAAACACCATCTCAAAAGTTTGACATAGTCCAAATTAAATCTATAAAATAACCACCACCACCCACCACCATCTCCCACATCTCACAATCAAAGAAAGAAAGAAAAAACATCCAGAGAGAAACAAATTTCAAATTCAGAGAAAAAATGTCAGGAAGAGGAAAAGGAGGAAAGGGTTTGGGAAAGGGAGGAGCAAAGAGGCATAGAAAAGTTCTGAGAGATAACATCCAAGGTATTACCAAGCCAGCTATCAGAAGATTAGCAAGAAGAGGTGGAGTGAAACGTATCAGTGGATTGATTTATGAAGAGACTCGTGGTGTTCTTAAGATCTTTCTTGAGAATGTGATTCGTGATGCTGTTACTTATACTGAACATGCCCGAAGAAAGACTGTTACTGCTATGGATGTTGTTTATGCTTTGAAACGACAGGGGAGAACTCTTTATGGATTTGGAGGTTAGGGTTTGGTTTTATTGAAATTGGGGTTTTCTGTAAATTTAGTATTAGGGTTTGGGTAATTTCTCTTGGTTTATGTTGCGACACCGACTCCATTTGCTCTTTGTTTCCTTATTTACAGTCTTCTAGAATTCCCTTATTTAGTTTCTGCTCAGTACTTCTTTATTTAGTCTTGATTGCTATAGTTAGAACTTGCTTGATTTAGGATTTCCTACACTATTTAAATACTCTTTGTAGAACTCTTATCATTCATAAAAAATCCAATACAAGTATTTTATGGTGGTTGATCTCCAATCAATTGATCGAATTCTCTTTTTAGTTCTAGTACCCTAACATCTGGTATCAGAGCCATAGATCTGAGCCGCACTTCCACAAAATTTTTTTTTTCTTTCCGATCAATTTCTCTCAAAAAAAAAAAAAAAAAAAAAAAAAAAAAATTCCTGTTGCTCTTCATCAATCTTTGAAGATGATGTCAAATCATTGGAAGATAAAGTTGGCGACCTTACCACAAAGAATATATGAATTAATTGGTAAGATGACAGAAAATCATAAGGTTACCAATGATGCTTTAGCAACAATATCTACTCACCTTCAATCGCAACCACAAAAGAATCCAGAGGAGGAAAATATTGTACACAATCGTAGGAATGAAGCTGAAACAACTGGTGCCATAATTAGAGGAAATTCAGTTAACCTTAAGTTTCCTACCTTCACTGGTATAGACCCAGAAGGGTTTATTTTCAAAGCGAGAACAATATTTCACATTATTTGTCGTGCAAGAAGCTAGGAAGGTACAAATAGCTGCTGTTCATCTTGATGGAGACGCGATTTCCTGGTATCGTTGGATTAATGCAACCTTAGGAGCAGACTTAACTTGGACACAATTCTCACGCAATTTACGGACTCGTTTTACGTCTCGGAAATATATTGATCCATGCAGCAGTTTGTCCAAGCTAGTGCAAACAGGTACGGTTCGTGATTACATTACTGAATTCGAAAAGTTACTAAATTTTGTGACTGATTTGCAAGAATCAAACCAAATTAGTATTTTTATATCTGGTCTTCGTGCGGATATTCAAGCTGCTGTTCGCTCCCATAAGCCTACTCAGCTAATGGATGCTTTTGAACAGGCTTTATGCCAAGAGGAGGCAATTTTAGCAACAAAGTCTTTTTATCGTGTCTCCCAACCCAAATCCTTTCCTACCATTGCTATGACACCACAACCAAAGCCTAGTTTACCTCCTGGTGTTAAGCGGTTAACTTGGGCGTAATGCAAAGAACGTCGAGAAAAGGGTTTATGCTTTAATTGTGACGACACCTATAAACACGGGCATATTTGTCTCAAGTCTAGATTAATGGTTTTGGAAGGTGCACATGGTCTCACTATTACGGAGATTGAACAAGACTCCAGTTGTGATGAACAAACACATTTAGAAAATCCACAACCAGAAATCTCATTACATGCTTTTATGGGGTCTCCTCAACCTAAAACAATGCGCATTACTGGTTACCTTAAAGGACGGCGTATTACAGTACTTATAGATTCGGGTTCAACTCACAATTTCATTCATCCTTCTGTTGCTAAGCAATGCGGTTACCAAATTCAATCAGTCGATGTACCCTTACAAGTCATGATCGGCGACGGTGGATATTTACAAACTCATGGCTCATGTTTGGACGTCTGCATCAACTTACAAGGTTACATATTTTCAACAAACTTTTATCTCTTAGGCATCAGTGGGTGTGATATAGTTTTAGGCGTCCAATGGTTGCAGTCCTTAGGAGTGATTTCTTGGGATTTTGTTAATTTAAGTATGCAGTTTAAGTCAGGGGAACGTAACTACTCATTAGTTGGAGATAACACGCCAACTGTGATGATGTTGGACAGCACCCATATGCAACAGTTGATACGTCGTGAGCATTATGGTATTCTTTTCCAATTGTCTTCATCTGCACCATCAACATCTACAAGTGTTTCAATCGTTCCACCTGAAATTCAAGACTTACTTTTGAGCTTCACTGATATTTTTAAGCCACCCATATCACTGCCTCCTAAGCGCTCCCATGATCACCGTATACCTTTAGCTCCAGTTCTCGCTCCACGTTAATGTGCGACCATACCGTTATCCACATTTTCAAAAGGCTGAAATCGAGAATATAGTAGCAGAGTTGAAAGCAGCCGGATTGATTCGTCCAAGTTCTAGTCCGTACTCTTCTCCAGTCCTCATGGTTCGTAAAAAAGATGGTTCTTGGCGCATGTGTGTAGACTACCGTGCTCTCAATAAGTTAACCATCAAGGACCGTTTTCCGATTCCAATGGTAGACGAGTTACTAGACGAGCTACATGGAAAAAGAGTTGTCTCTAAGATTGATTTACGTTACGGGTTTCACCAAATAAGAGTTTATGAGTCAGATATCCCAAAGACGGCGTTTAGGACACATGATGGTCATTACGAATTCTTGGTCATGCCATTTGGTCTCTCTAATGCGCCAGCTACTTTCCAGAGTTTGATGAATGATATCTTTCGGCCTTACCTACGACAGTTTGTCCTTGTTTTTTTTGATGATATTCTGATATACAGTAATTGTATGTCTGATCACATTGAACATTTATCCTTGGTTTTTGGTCTTTTACGTGCTAATAACCTTTTTGTGAAGGAGTCCAAGTGTGATTTTGCTAAACCACATATCAGTTATCTTGGGCATATTATTTCTTCTCAAGGCGTCTCAGTTGACAACGATAAGATCCAGAGTATCGTGCAATGGCCTATCCCTACATCAATTAAGGATCTTCGCGGTTTCTTGGGTCTAGCCGGCTATTACCGCAAATTCGTAAAAGATTTTGGTAAGATCAGCGCTCCCTTAACTCAATTGTTAAAAAAGGATGCATTTCTGTGGACAGACGACGCAACTAATGCCTTTAAGCAACTCCAACACGCTTTAACAACAACTCCCTCATTCGGGTACTACCCGATTTTACAAAAGAATTTGTTATAGAGTGTGATGCTTGTGGTAATGGATTGGGGCTGTTTTAATGCAATCCGGAAACCCATTGCTTATTATAGCAAGCCCCTTACTGGGTAAGAATTTGAATTTAAGTATCTATGACAAGGAAATGTTGGCTATCGTATCAAATTTTGTTCACAAATGGCGACCATATTTGCTCTAAGCGGCACTTCAAAATTTATACAGATCACCGCAGTCTTAAGTACTTCCTAGATCAGAAATTATCCTCTATGGAGCAGCAAAAATGGGTGTCTAAGTTACTAGGCTACGATTATGAGATTGTATTTCGCCATGGTAAGGACAATGTAGCTGCAGATGCATTATCCCGCATTTCTGATCCTGCATTTTCCGCTCTCACCGCTCCAATATTTGTGGGTCTTACCGAAATAATTCAAGAATGTCATCCTGATACGAGATGAAAAGGCTAATTGATGCACTTGTACGTAATCCAGACTGTAAGAAACATTACTCATATCTTTGGTGGTGTTTTTCGCTATAAAGGTCGCGTGGTGGTAGTCGCCTCTTCAGCATGGTGTGCCAAATTACTACATGAATTTCATGATACCCCTACTGCTGGTCACTCGGGGTTTCTTCGCACCTACAAACGCCTCCAACAAAATTTTTATTGGAAAGGTATGAAAGGTTTCATTAAAACATATATTGCCCACTGTGATGTATGCCAGCGAAATAAATCAGAAGCAATCTGTCCTCCGGGTCTCCTCCAACCCTTGCCAATTCCTGATGATGTTTGGCTCGATATTTCGATGGATTTTATCGATGGTTTACCTCCTTCACTGGCGATCGGAATTCCATAATGGTAGTCGAGATTGTCTTTCCAAGTATGCGCATTTTAGTGCACTTTCTCATCCATATAATGCATCTGTGGTTTCTGATGTGTTTGTAAGGGATATCGTTCGTCTTCATGGAATGCCTCGCACCATCGTAAGTGATCGTGATCCTATCTTTTTAAGTAATTTTTGGGAAGCTTTTATTTCTTCGCACAATACACAACTTTGTCGGAGTTCCGCCTATCACCCTCAAACGGATGGCCAAACGGAAGTAACTAATCGCACATTAGAATGCTATCTTCGTTGTTTTTCGGGTCAGAAACCACATGACTGGTATCGTTGGCTACCTTGGGCCGAATGGTGGTATAACACTTCGTACCACTCCGCGATTAAAATGACTCCATTTGAGGCTTTATACAAAGAGGCCACCACCAACAAGCTGTTTCTTCTTATTTACTGGGGACAAGCTGCTTTGTCAATGCTTTGTCGACTTAACTTTAAGAGCTCGAGACCGCACCTTGCAACTTCTAAAATACCATCTACAAGCTGCTCAAGATCGCATGAAGTTGTATAGTGATGGACATCGCACGGAAAGGAGTTTTGCTATAGGAGATTGGGTATTTCTTCGTCTCCAACCATATCGTCAAACCACTGCCGCTACTCAATCCTATTCCAAACTCTCTCCACGGTTCTATGGTCCTTTTCGTGTATTAGAAAAAATTGGCGATGTTGCGTATAAACTGGATTTACCTTCCCATAGTCGCATTCATCCAGTTTTTCATGTTTCACTCTTGAAACTCAAATTGGGAGCTCGTGTGAATGTTGCTGATGACTTGCCTACCACAGTTGACCATTTTGAATGGGAACCTGAGTCAATTCTCAAAAGAGGGATGTTTAAGCAAAATAATGGTGCTGTTACTCGATGGCTAATTAAGTGGAAAGACCATCCTGTTAATGAAGCTACTTGGGAAGATGCTACTGAATTTCTCCTCCGTTTTCCGGACTTTGATGAGGCTTGAGGACAAGCCTTTTTTGCAGAGGCCTGGGATGTTGCGACACCGACTCCATTTGCTCTTTGTTTCCTTATTTACAGTCTTCTAGAATTCCCTTATTTAGTTTCTGCTCAGTACTTCTTTATTTAGTCTTGATTGCTATAGTTAGAACTTGCTTGATTTAGGATTTCCTACACTATTTAAATACCTGCTGTAGAACTCTTATCATTCATAAAAAATCCAATACAAGTATTTTATGGTGGTTGATCTCCAATCAATTGATCGAATTCTCTTTTTAGTTCTAGTACCCTAACAGTTTAATTAGTTGACAATGAAGTAATTCGAAGCTGTTATGAGCTTTGGTTTGATTTGTAATGCTTTGGAAATGAATGGGAAATTTCAGTTTCTTGGTTACTTTTTGGTGAAATTGATTAGATCTGATCTTGAACTTATTGTTGCTGTTCTCTGTGATGCCCTAATTTCATATATGCACTGCAAATCTTCTTGCCAAACTCAGAACTTAGACTAGAGGCATATTAGGTTTCAAGAATCACCCAAATGTATTTTGTAAGTAACAGGAAATTGAAAGTTGTTTGTGGAGTCAGTTTAGTTCAATTGAGCTCTGTGCATTTGGAACTATTGATTTGTAATGCTTTGGAAATTAATTAGAAATTTCAGTTTCTTGGTTATTTTTTGGTGAAATTGATTTGATTTGCTTGTATTTTTTCTTCAATTTGAGCTTATTGTTCCTGTTCTTTGTGATGCCCTAATTTCATATTATGATGCAAGGCAGCAAGTGGAAGTGTCTGAATTGGACAAGTTCTTTAAGAGCTGAGGGTACTCATCATCTCTCTAAACATCACATTTTAGATCATCCCTAAAACAAGGTGAGAATCACTACATGGAGTTACTTATAAATGCTAAACTTAATTGATACCCATTACAACCACTGTGACCGGAATTGTTTGAAGCTAGCTGCCTTGGTGTAGTAGCTCAGGTCATTTTGTGCAGTCACCACTGACTTAACCTGAAACCTCATCTGTGTTAGGCTGTGAAACCTGGAGTCGGAATCACCTAGAAAAGTACATATAGCAAGCACAAAACCTCACTTATTATAAAGATGTAGCTGGTTTTGTGTTTTCTTTGGTATATCTGCTAAACAGGAAAGTGAACAACAACAAATGAATAGGCGAATATGATGACTTGATCAGCTAAGAGCGAAGTTGCTTGCCACATTTTGGTCTTCTTTAAAGCGGATGATCTGCCAGGTGAGCTTACAAAATTATGCTAGAGATGTATTCCAATATCTGGGTATGTATAAAATCTGACTATATGCTTGGTTGACTTTGTGAAGAGACAATTTAAAAAGTTCATTATACTCCAAGTTGGGCACATTGCCAGGGAAGCTACTCTTATTTATTATCACTACAAATGAGTGATTACTTTTCAGGACTGTCATCCCAAAATTCTTCTAAAGACTTGAAGGGCCCATTCTCTGATACAACAAATTCAGCGGTTGCCACTCTGCTCTGTGGAAGCTCATCTATCTTTTTCAAGTCTTAGGCAGTTAGCTCCCAGTCAAATATTTTCAGGTTCTCCCTCATCCTCTCTTCATTGAAACTTTTCACCGCAAAACTCACACTTTGCTCGTAAACCCATCTTAGACTAATCTGTACACACAGAATATAAATTAGAAACTTAAGAGTTGATTTGACTGTGTGACCCAAATATTATATAGATGAGATTTATGCGTTCCAACCTGAGCAATAGATTTCCTCTGGCCAGTGCCATCTGGTTCAGCACCTCGATCCCATAACCGCATTGGATCCCCATCCGGTTCTTTTAGTTCCCAAAGTAGAGTATGCAGTAACCAAGATATTGTTGGCCTGACAATATTCTCTCAGTTTCTTTTGTTTCCATGTGGGGTTCATCTCCACCTTACTCATGGAAGTTGCCATCAAAATTGTATGAGAGAACTCATTTTTATCAAAATTCTGAAGTAACTAACTAATTTATGAACGGTCCTTACTTGATTTACGGCAGGAGGGATACTGGCTGTGCTCGTTAGCTATTATATCTTTTTGGAGGAGAAGTTGCTGACACCTGTGACCTATCGACTTAGTGAGGCCAAGCTTCTGACACTCTTCCATAGCTTTCCACACAGACTTGAAGTCCATTGGAAGTGAGTTGTCCTTATCCCCTAAATCTTTCACAGTCGTCCCTGGCTTTAAGCTTCCCACGCGGTCTTACTTTGCATTTTACTTCTTGGACGAGGCAGCAGGATGGTTTTACCGGTATGGCACACCGCAGAATGCACAAGGTAACAATTTTTCATAGTTGGTGGCAAAAATCCCATCGAGGATGTGGATGCAGGATGCTTTCAGGACGAGGCAGCATGATTGTTGCCATGTTTTTCTTCTAAAAAAATTCATAAAGAGGCGAGCACCTCAAGGAAAATATCAGCCGTTTGAGTAAAATACAATGGTTCACATATAGGTACTTTTTTTTCATTTTACTTTATTTCACATTCATTTACATCAAACTTACTCTTTTATAGAGATAAAATTTTGAGACATACAAGTAAGCAACTAAATTTATCGCGCTAAGTCCAGCTAGAAACCAATAAAAGTAATCCAGATGAGCTCGATTCAGGTTATCCTGGAACCAGCTACCTTGACTGCTTCCACTAGTTGATTTGTCAATGGCATAGATGAGAAAGCTACTAAGAAAGTCCCCTATGCCAAAAATGCTCAAGTACAAGGAAAGACCCATACTTCTCAACTTGTCTGGCACTTGATCATAAAAGAATTCTTGTAAGCCAACCATGGCAAAAACCTCAGCAATACCGAGTAGTACATATTGAGGAACCAACCACCCGAAACTGATAGGAATTATTTCATTCGGCTTGTCTATCAATCCGAAATCAACAGCAGTTCGAGTCTCTTCTTCTCAACTACTGCTGCTAAAGCCATTGCCAGTGTAGATATAAACATGCCGCAACCAATTCTCTGAAGCATTGATATGCCACTTTGATTTCGGGTTAAAACTCGAGTCAAAGGAACAAAAACTCGGTCATAAATTGGGATGAAAATAATGATTGATAAAGAATTGACGGTTAGAAGGGATGCAGGTGGTATTTGGAAGCCTTGTCCTATTCTTCTGTTCATGGTGCTTGCCTGCTTTGTGAAGAAAGTTGAGCTTTGAGCAGACACAACTGCATAAGTTAGGCATACGATCCATATAGGAACCAAACGCAGGACTACTTTTGCATCTTCAACCTGATCAACACTACAGGACATGCCATGTTTATTTGAACCAACTTGATCCGAATTTGGTAATTCGATCAACGCCTTATCCAAAAACCTATAATATTAAAAAGTTTTATTTAGAAAAGTCACAAATTTCTCAATTCGCCAAGAATATTTCTACTATAAGCCATTAGAAGCACATAGTATAAAATTTGAGAATTTCTTAGTGTCGCATGATATCACATGGTCTAGAGGCTCAAAGTAATCCTAGAATTCATGTGCAAATTTGAAATTGCTCAACAGCAGTTAGCTCGTTCTTGACATCTTGTATTGTTGAAAAGAAAGCCAACACCGCATGTGTATGTATGTTCAACTTTGGAAGTGCTAAAGCAGGTATTGGTTTAACATTCATGAAAGAAACAAAGGAAATGAAAACAACAGACCTAATACGCAGTACCTGACTACACAAAACAAAACTTAAAAAGGGGTTATAACTGTGACAAAATTCTAAGCATATGGTGAGAACTGCATTGGGCACAGAATTACTTAGGCAAGAAAAGGACATCTTTCAACAGGTAAAGCATCATTCAGTAAGTACTATCACTTGAGCATCTAAATAAAATTTACTTGAACATCATTTTACTTACTTGAATTGGTCAGCGCCAACACGAAGTTGATTGTCCGACATTTTGATTCCCTCCTCTTCGTTACTAGTTGAAGTAGCTATCCAGTTCCTTGCAGATGCAACATATACTCTAGCTATTCGTAATATTGGATTTTCTTTGTTATCATCTTTACTAAACCGGTAAGTTTTGGTTCCGAGTAAGAAAACAACTAGCCCAAGAAGCATGCAAATGCAAGGAATCGCGAAACCAAGAATCCAGCTTATGTTATCTTGAATGTAGGTCAAGACTACATGAGAAATGCTACTACCAACACATAATCCAAAATACCACCAATTGAAGAATGAACTTTTGGATGAGTTCTCCTCCGGGTTTCGCTCATCAAATTGATCAGCACCAAAAGCTTCTGCGCATGGTTTGAAACCAGCCTTGCCAATTGCTACTAGGTACAATGATAAAAAGAACAATAGGATTAAGAACGGAGCAGGAGAAGCAGAAGAGGTTCCATTCACTTCATGGTATTCGGTGGGGCTCATAAGAGAAGTAAGAACCGCTGATAGAGTCAGAAATCCCAGTCCCTAAACAAATCATAAATATATTGTTAGCAGTAAATCATGGCTCGCAAATTATTCAAATTCGCCTAATTTATTCTCATTTTTCTTCAATACCAGGTTATGTGGATATCAGAAATCCACAGGTTATAACTGTGGTCTAAAATCAGTATGGCCCTACAAACCACTGGCTCCTAAACATGCCTACATCTTGTAAAGCATAAGCGATAGGATTCCAGATCTCTGGAGTGTGCCATGCACAAGTAAAAGTGAAAGGGTAAAAGGTGCAATTTGCAGTGTTCATGGCTACCGTAAAACTTCAAGGAAAATTGAACAAACGTGAAATCCCTGTAAATTGAAAAAGAGATTGAGAACTTACCAGTACATAGATTACAGAAGAGAAGAAGATGGTACGATATCGGCCAAGATAAGAGTCTGCAACGAAGGCACCAAGAAGCGGAAGCATCCATACCATACCACACCAAGCGTTGACATTAGCTGCAGCTACGGCAGTGGACTGACCCAAAGGACCAGTTAGATAGCTGATTAGATTTGAAGATATTCCATAGTAAGCTATAGTTTCTCCAAATTCAGCTCCAATTATAAGAAAAGCTGATCTCCAACCACCAAAATTTGATCCAATACTCACTTTTTCTCCTCTGTAATCAACAACACCTTCAATTGTACCGGAATTAGTACTTATCAGATGATTACTACTAGTGATCCCCAACAAAGGTTCATAGTACTCATCATTTCCGCCTTTTTCAGATGATACTGCTGCCATATCTGGTTCTGTCTATTAAGAAATGGAATTTTGTGATTTTCAGATAGCGAATGATGAATTTTCCTTTATAACCCAATAATCTAAACTAGATTTGTTTATGAATTGTTTAATCATAACCCCACCCCCACTTTCTCCAAGTATACAAGAAAACTAGGATATTTCTCGGATCAAAATGAGTTTGACATTTTTAGTTATCTTTTTTCCGTCTTTCTTGTCCAAACTCTTTTAGTTGTGAAGTTACAACCTACACAGTTTGGTGATATAATCCGGAAAAAGCGGGAATCCAGGTATGGTAGTGGCGTTAACTAACTGTCAACTGTGTACGACGAGTGTGCATCCTTGTTGCCTTTTGTAAGAAAAAAAAAAGGAAGAAGAAAAAGGGAACAGTGACAAAAAACATAGTGGTGTGAACACAAAATATTCGCATTTATAGGTAACGTATAACTCTTGAATCTACCTCTATACAGGAAATGGACGGCGTAAATCAAGAGACTTAATCTGGCATTTTCATTTGACTAAATAATTAACAACGCACTGGAACTATAACTTTTGAAGTATGATCACCACCACACATAAGAAAGAGGAGATATCTACTATTGGCCACCAAAATGAAAATGTCAGGCGAACACTTAGGAGAGAGTAAATATTTTTTCTTTTGATCGATAAAATGTTTGGTGCTGGAACTCAGACCATCGGTGTCGTTAGTCCGAAAACCTGATACCTACGTTACACTAACATTGGAAGTGAGCCCACGACTGGGCACTTGTGTATGCGCTGATCTGAAATTGCACCCATTCCTACGTGGCGGAGGAGGTCAACTCTTACAAGGAAAAGGAAGAGGTAAAAGGAAAAAACTCTTCGACAGGATCGCTAGGCATCTTTCTTGTAAGGGCTCACAGCACAGGTGACCATCCGTCCATTTAGGCTTCAATGTGTATCTGAACTTGCCTGTAGCAATCTCAATTCTATAATAAGCTCCTTCAAGAAAAGAGATTTTTTTTTTTTGAGAAATTCTAAACGAACCGCCCATTAAAACCGCTCCTGACATAAATTTTAGATTTGTGGTCCCCATTGGGCCCGTCCTTTGGGAGTTTAGCAGGGGCACCAGGTGTTGTGACGGTTTTTTTTTTGTGGTTTTTGTCTTGGTTCATCGAGACTTTTTGTTTTTTTAGTAAGAACAAATTGACGTGAAGTTGTTGCCCTTGCTTTTCCTAAACAGTGGTTCATCATGAACCGTGGTTTTGAACCACGCAAAAACTACCTACACATAAAGTGTGGGCCCCGCCGGCTGGAGAAATAAGGATCCCGCTTATGGTTTTTGATGTGAGGGCGCGGTTCCTATGGAGTCCAAAACCACGGTCTGTTAAGACGGTTTGTTTCCTAAATTCTTCTTTTAACATAATTGTGACTGTGAGAGATACTTAATGAACAAAAACCGAGAACATAAATCACAGTCAACGTTAAATGGCACAAAGTACTAGTGATATTAATTACTCCCTCCGTTCTTAATTAATAGGCTGGTTTTCTTTTTGGAGAAAATTAAAGAAATTAAGAGAACTAATCATTGAAAGTTGTAGTAGCAGGAAATCCCACACTACACCCCTTACTCGATTTTGCTTAATTAATCCATTGAAAGATGTAAGATCAAGAATATTTATTGATTGAATCCATGAAATGTTTACACAGGAAAATAGAATTACACTTAGAAATTAAAACACTCTTAAACTTTCTCTCTCCTATCGATTTGCTCTACCATTCCAAAGAGATCTCTCTCCCTTTTACAGACTCATTTAGCCCTTTATATAGGGTAATACATAGTGGATGACAGCTAAGCTACCCTTTATTTTCGGGAATGTCTCGCGAAGTGTCGCAGATGCACAAACATTCACTCTCGCGACACTTCTTAACCCTCGCCAGATCTCACGTCTTCTTTATGTTTTGCCTGTCGTTATTCATTGCGTCGTTTATTTTAGCTCCCTGCGACTCCCTCGCGACACCGTCGTTCATTAATCCCGCGAGCCTTGTATGTTGCGATATTATGATCCTACATCTTGCCTCTTTTTCCTTGAATATTGCTTGAAGAGCGATCTTTAAGGAAAAATCTGTTGTGGTGGTAATCTTTGATCTTTGTTGATAAAGGAACGAGCGGAAGAATACTGGACTTGAAAAGTACGTACTTGCCTCTATTCTTTTGCGAAGTTCCGAAGTTTCTTTGTAATATTCATACGAAGTGTCGTTTCTTGCCTCACTTATCAATTTCGCAAGCTATTCTCGCCTATTAGGAAATATGTTGTATATTTGGATTCTGCTAAAGTTCTTTTCGTCTGGCTTCCTTGGATTTAGTAGTGACCGTTTACACGTGTCTATGTTTACCTCTTTTACCGGTGCATTTAATGTTAACCGGTCATAACATTTTTTCTCATCTATTTATAGGAGCACCCCCTGTGAAGAATTTTCCTTTTCTTTTTCATCTTCTTCATCGCCGCAAGTGTTCTTCTTCTTCATCGTTCTGCAAGTGTTTACCTATTATTGTCTCTTACCGTCTTCTTCACCACTTTTGCTATTCCCTATCAGTTGTTACTCTCATGGCGTCCAGGTTTGTTAATTTTGCTATATCTGGCTGATTTTGTGATTGATCAAATTTGAGATTAGCTTTTCTTGTTGAGATCACTCTGGTATGATTAACTTTGTAGTTCTCTTTCGCCATTGTTGTTCAAAGCAAGAACCAATCCAGAACTAAATTTACCGTGAAGGACCCTCTTCTTTCTTTGGGCTCGCCACCGAAACCTACTTCGCAACAAGAATCCCTTACGCAACCAAAGCCCTTTTCGCGAGCAAAATCTATGGCTACAAAAAGGCAGTCTGCGAGTGACAAGGTATTTAAGAAACAAATGTTTTTATTGACAATATATTGTTGCCTCTGTTTCTTATTTAATTTGTCATTCGCAGGATGATAAAACTACTGGTAATACTCCCAAAAGGCTTCGCTACTCTAAGCCTGTTACCCCCAATGTTCCATTTCCTTCATTCACACCTTCGTCTCCTGCTGCGAAATCTTCGCAAGATAATTTTGTGCCTCTTTCTTCTGGTAACATTACCGGCGACAATATTTCTATACCTCAACTCCTCATAGACCAAGTTCCTTACAACTGTCCTCCTACAAACAATATTATACCTCCATCTGCTATCAATGTCCCTGCTATTTCTCCAATCACTTCTTTCCCTGAAACCTCCTCTTCTCATGAGGTTCCTTTGACAAAAGACGACTCGTCTTCTTTGTTTGAACAAATTCCTCTAACTGCGGAAAATTTGGAGGGGATAGATGTGGCCTTTAAAGTCCTTTCTGATCTCGTGAATGATGCCAAAAAGACTTCTGCAGATCCTGTCAAATCCAATGTCTGCGAGATTTTAAGTAAGCATCTTGGTCCTGATAGGATCTCGCAAGCATCTTTAGCTCAAGAGATTAATAAGCTGAAGGATGATCTCCAAGTTATGGCTGTGAAATGCAATAATCTCCACCTTGAAAATCAAAAATTTCTCAGTATCTCACTAGATCGTGATAATCTTCGCAAGAAGAATGAAGAATTAAAAGGTATGCTCTCGCCACCCCCTTCTCTTTTTTTTTTTTTTTTTTTTTTTTTTTTACAACTAAAACCCTTGCTCGTCCTCAAGAATTAAACCAGAACGAATAATGGAGATATATCGACGGAGTCTATCGTTGAAGAAGTTCGAGTTGAAAGAGATGCTTGGATGGAGCAGATAATCTCTTAGATAATCTTCATACCTATGCACGGTGATCAAATAAATAACTTGTCTAAAGAGAATTTTGATTTATCGCAAAAGCAAGACTCATTAAGTAATGACTTATCTCGCCTCTCTTATTCTTTGACTAAAACTAATTTGGAGTTGGAAACTTTATCGATGAGAATCGAACTCTTTCACAAGAGAAACGTTTCTGTTGAATAAGGTGGCGATCTACTCGCAACAGTATGATGCTTGTCAAAAACTATGCAAAGAACAAGAACAGGCCATTCATACTTTGAAAAATCAACTTGAAGAAAGTTCCACCGAGAGAGATAAACTTATTCAAGGTAGAATAACTTTGAGTGTAAAAGCGAAGCAATTCCAGGAACAATGCACCAAATTAGAAAAATCCAACTCTACTCTCGCCACCGAAAATTCCATACTTGTTTCTAATGACAAGAAATTGCGATCTCGATTGAAAGGTTTAGTTGGAGACTCATTTGATGATGCTATGGGTATCGGGGAATAACTTCGCGGCTTTAATTCAACAACTTACTCTTCAAAAGGAAGGTAGTCAAATTATTTGACTACCTTAATTCTGTTTCTTTCACAAATTTTTAATTATTCTGAAAGTTCCAAAGATCTGTTGTAAAGATCTCTTTTAATCTTTTCTTGTGTGTTTATTATGCAGATTCTGAGAAGAAGAAGCACGTCATTTCTACTCTAAGATCAGATTATTCCAAGATTCGCAAAGAAAATGGATTACTCGCTTCCTCCCTTGCTCGTTCTCGCGATCGTGCGAACGTAGATTTGATTACATGTCATTTGTCAGAAGACATAGATAGTAAAAACCGTCAAAAAGCGTTGCTTCGTCAATTCCCCCTCAAAGTGAAATCCTCGTGAATGAGATTTTCTTGTCTAAGTCTCTTGATCCTATACATGTTGATCCTCTCGGAAGTAAGTGACGATGAAGTCCCTAATCCTCCCGATAGTGATTATGACTATGAAAGCGGCGAAGATCTCCTAGTAAGGAAGTCGTCGATGAAGATCCGAATAGAAAAATTTCGATGAAAGTCCAAAGAATCTGGCGAGAACAAAGGTGATGAAAACATTTCGAAGAAAATCCATCAATTGGCGGATGTGGAGTGATAAAGGCGCAGAAAAGTCCCAACCACCCTCTTGTATTTGATAATGCAGATGTAGAGAGTTAAATTCTCTTTGTAATTTGTTAGAATTCCTTTTTGTTTGAATGACTTAGCTCTTTTGATTGAGTAATTTCTATATTTCTTTCTTCCTTTCTTAGTTAAGACCACCTTGCGAGCATGTTCGCTCATTGAATCTTTTATTAAATAAATCCATCCCAATCAGGGATTTGATTTTAATTCTTCTCATTGCGACAAGGTCGCAGGCCGCCCTTACATTTTCAAGTAAGGGCCCATTGACCCTGCCTTATCATTTTTGTGTGGTCTTCCGAGTTAGACCTCCCTAATTAGAGGTCTTCCCCTGCCACCTTTCATGGCGACAAAATCGCAGGACGTCTTTACACTTGCATGTAAAGACCCATTGATCTTGCCTTATCCTTTTCCAAGTATTTTTGCCTCTGCAGGATGTTTTAGTTGCGACAATATGACAGGCCTAGATATCCTTGCGAACATAAAGCCCCATGACATTGCCGTCGTGCGACGAAATCGCAGGACGTCCGTACACTTTCGTGTAAAGACCCATTGATCTCGCCTTACCCTCCCGTTAGTATTATTGCCTCTGCAGGATCATTGCACAAATATGACGAGCCTAAATTTTCTTGCGAAAACATAGCCTTATGACATTTGCGTCTGTTTTGACACTCCCCCTATTGGAGAGCGTCGCCCTTATCATCTCCCCGGTTGCCCCTTCAAGGAGGCGAAACATCGGCCATACAAGACTAGCTCCTCCCATCCGGTCTTAACAACAACCAGTTGTTTTCGCAGCCTCTTATCCCTTATACCTATATGGTTTATGGTTACGAGACCGCACCCTAAGTGGAGTTTTCTTCGGGCGAGTGCAACATATGCCAAGACTTGCCAAGAATGGCCGGGTAGGTTCATCCATCCCGGCACTCGGCTCAACCGTGTACCTCGGCGCCTTGAGCATACATCGACTCCTTGGATGAGACCCTCGGTCGCCCAACCAGGGTATAACCTTATATAGTTGGGAATCCAAGGTATCTCTCCCGGATAGGCTTTCATGGGCCCCAAATTTTCATGACTCAGGCTTCAGGAGCGGTGTAACCTTCCCCCGAGCCATGTTGAGAGATACCCCCTTATATGACGCACTTTAGGTCTTACATTTGCCTCTTACGAAATGTTATTCGCGAACTAGGGTGTACGCCATAAAGGTTCGTCCCGTTCATTCATTCTTTTATTCAATCATTATTCATCATTTGCTATTTTGCTTGCGAGATATTAGCCGGTTCATTCATTTAATCATTCATTATCTCTTGTTGTTTTGTTAAGCCATTCATGACTTCTTGTTATTCTTGTCGCGAGATCTTCGCGGAATTTCTCTTCATTTTATTGAATGTCGCAAATATTCAGCGAAGAAGTACTTCATCTTGATTCATTTTTTCTCTCCCATTTTTACGGGTAATACTTCTTTAGATATAATCTATTCCATGGTCTATCCAATTTTTGTCCCACATCTTTTCCTTCGGGATCCATCAATCTATATGCCCCTGTACCAACTACCTCTTTGATGATATAAGGTCCATCCCATTTTCTCGCCAACTTGCCTCCACTTTCACGTTGGTATATTGGGGTTTCTCGCAACACCAAGTCTCCTGGTTGGAACTCACGTATTTTTACACGCTTGTTATATTCTCTAGCCAGTCTTCGCTGATAATTCTCCATGTGTCGCAATGCCTTTTCTCGCTTTTCTTCCAATTCATCCAACTTGATTAGAATGTTGCCTGTGCTAAGATTTTTATCCCAAACCTCTTTTTTGTTGTCGGAATCACGACCTCGTTGGCGATCTTGCTTCAACTCCGTAAGTTAAGCAAAAGGGGACATTCCCGTGGCTTCTCTTCTAGTTGTATTATAAGCCCATCTTGCATTGGGTACTTGTTCGCACCATCCCCTATTGTGTCCTTCCAACTTTTTCTTCAATATATCGGCAATTGTTTTGTTTGTTGCCTCCGCTTGGCCATTAGCTTGTGGATACAATGGAGTTGATTTTCCACATCTTATCTGAAATGCATTAAGCAGCAACTCTATATTTTGCCCTTCAAACTGCTTCCCATTATCAGATACCAATTGTGCGGGGATCCAAAATCTGCATATAATATTTTCAAATATGAAAGTAAAAACATCCTTATCGCGAATGTGTTGGACCGCTTTCACCTCTGCCCATTTTGTGAAATAGTCCGTTGCGACAATTAAGTACCTTCTTTGTCCTGTTCCCGGTAAAAATGGTCCCACAATATCTAAACCCCATTTTCCAAAAGGCCACACACTTCTCGAAGAATTTAACGGTGCTCGGTGCATGTATCTTCTTCCCATGTCTTTGACAATCTTCGCAGCGTCTGGATATTGCTCTCGCGTCCTCCTCATGCATATATGGCCAATAATATCCTTGCGTCTTTGCCTTATATGCCAAAGATCTCCGCCGCTATGATTTAGAAGGCATCCCCACTATGCAGCATCTTCAATATGGTTTCTCCTTCTTTTCTTGTTAGACATCGAAGCGAAGGTCCATCAAAGGAACGCCGATAAAGCACGCCATCTCGTAATTCATAATTTGTTGCCCGGCTCTTTAACTTGTGTGCTTCCAATCTATTTCTTGGTACCTCGCCTTTCATTAAGTACGCGTGAAGTTCTACTCTCTAGTCTTCCTCGCGACATTGCATTTCATCTACCACCATCATTATATCTGCTTCTTGTCCCTCCTCTTTATTAATTGATGGCGCCCGATGGCGTCGTATTTTGATATTCCTCATGAGTTGGGTCTGTCATCATACTTGATATAAAGGCAAAAGCGTCTGCGAGTCTATTATCTCTCCTTGATATGTGTCTCCACTTAATTTTCGGTATATTTGTCTTGACAACACTTCTACAAGCTTCTGTATTTCAGTAGGGATGGATCATTTGTAACATACTTCTACGTTATCGACAAATTGCCAATTGCGAGTCCTTTGGTAATCCTCACATTCTCCAGTTTCATTTCTATTGCAAATCGTAGAGCATGTATTATAGCTTCGTACTCCGTTTCATTATTGGTAGACTCAAATTCCAATTTAAAAGCAAAAGCTAACTTATTGCCTTCTGGCGAAATCACAACAATTCCCACTCCTTTACCTTCTCCGTTTGATGATCCATCCACTAATATTTCCCACCGATCTGGCTCAGTTAACAAGTCTTTTGGATCTCCATGCTCTTCTTCTACATCCATCATTTCATCCACCGCTTCATCTTCCTCCAAAGGAAATTCTGCCAGAAAGTCTGCGACAACCTGCGACTTGGTTGAAGATAATATTTCATATTTCAGTTTGTAATGGCTTATTTGAGCATTCCATCTTTCGACTCTTCCTGATCTTTTTGAATTTTTCATCACTGACTCAATTGGTACCTTTGTTACCACTCTAACAGTATGTGCACGAAAATATATGCGAAGTTTAAACGACGCATAGACTAACGCCAGGATTAGTTTTTCAATCTTGAATAATTTCTTTCTGCGACATTAAAAGTTTTTTGATATAATAGATTGGTTTTTCTACTCCTGCGTCCGTTCGCGAGAAAGCGCACTTAAGGCATGCGATGTTGTCGCGAGGTATATTAATAATTCCTCTCACAGTTCTCGCTTTCGCATAATGGATATATCCATTAAATGCTCTTTGATCCCTTGTAAAGCCTTTTCACATTCGTCCGTCCACTTAAATTTCGATCCTTTTTTTCAGAACACTGAAAAAGTGTTTACACTTATCAGATGACCGCGAGATGAACCTTCCTAGTGATGCTAGTAACCCATTGACTTTTGAACATCCTTTATTGTCGCAGTGTCGGCATATCGCGAATCTTTTACTTTCTCCGGGTCAACATGTATTCCTTCCTTTGATATAATGTAACCCAAGAACTTCCCTGACGCTACTCCGAAGGTGCATTTTTCTGGATTGACTTTGATGTTGAAACGCCTCATTTGTTCAAAAATTTCTTTCAAGTCTCGCACATGATCTTCTGCCTTTTTACTTTTTACTAGCATGTCATCTACGTATACCTCTAGTGTTTTATGTATCCAGTCTGCGAATACTTTTTCTACCATCCTTTGATACGTTGCTCCAGCATTTCGCAAACCAAAAGGCATTTTAGTATAGCAGTATAATCCTCTTGGAGCGAAGAAAGCAGTGTGCTCTTGGTCTTCTTCGGCGAGAGGAATTTGATTGTAACCTTTGTATCCGTCCAGCGATGATACTCTTTCATTCCCGGCCGCTGATTCGACCAGCTGTGGAATGTCTGGTAATGGAAAACTGTCTTTAGGGCAAGCTTTATTTAGATCAGTGAAATCAATGCAAATCCTTATTCCCTTGTTCTTCTTTGGAACTATAACCATATTCGCTATCCACTCAGGATATTTTGCTTGTCTAATAATTCCTGCGTCCAGCATCTTCTGCAGTTCTTCTTCTATCTGAGGGTGATACGCCGTTGCTATCTTTCTAATTCTTTGTTTGAATGGCTTCACATTTTTATCAATTTCCAACTTGTGACTGCTGCGATGGATCTATACCGGCACTTCATCCATATCCCACGCGAAGATATCTTTATAATCCCGTAATAGATCAACGGTTCTTTTCTCTTCATCCGTTCCCATGTTAGTTCCAATCTTTAGCATCCGGGGTTTTCCTTAGTTCCAATATTCACTTCTTTGGTTTGCTCTTCTGCGACGTAATCTGGCCTTCGGTTCTCCCATAGGAGTCGGTCCTTTTGGTTCTTTCGCAAGATCATTTTCTCCTCCCGACATCTCGCTAGGTATGCCTTTTCCTTCCTTCGCTCTTATCATGTAAACTACGAATTCTTCTTCTTTCTTAGCCGCCCTTGCCATCTTTTTGCGATACTTTGATATACTCTTTCGCTTGTTTACTTGTTCTTCGCAACACTTTATTTCATTTTGATAATATATTCTTCCTTTGGCAGCATCCCCTTTGATCTCGCCGATTCCGGTTGGTGTAGGAAATTTGATACATTGATGAAGCGTTGACGCCACAGCCTTTATTGCATGTACCCATGGTCTTCCTAGTAATATGTTATACGGTGATTCCATATCCACTACACTCAACGTCACTGTGTTTCGATTCCTCCTAACGGAATACGTATTTCTATCTCTCCTTTAACTTTTGTTATAGATTTACCAAAACCTTGAATATTGTATGCCGCGAAAATCATATCTTCGTCTTTATATCTGACTTTTTGTAAGCGTGATAAAACATGATGTTCACGGACTCCCTGTATCAATTAAAACTCCATTCACTTCCCATGTTTTCTTTGTGTTCTCTAATTCCTCTCCTTCCTTATACGCGTTTATTGCGATCACGGTGGAGATGCGTGATCCAAATTTTCTTTGGATATTTCCCCCACCGTGAATGTTATCTCCTCGCTTTTTCCCAATCCTTCAAAGGTGATGTTATTCCTCTATCCGTAATCTTCTTTCCTTCAAAATCTCGTTTGTGTATTCTTCCTCTGATATTTTCATGAAATTCGCTAATCATTACTCTTGTATCTGTGCTGCATGCCATATCCTTTTCATCCAATTTAAGATTTTCCTTTCTCATTTTCCTGATTCAAACAACTTTAATTACAATCCTCTCTCTTTTACAAATGATCGTCCCTGTTTCTAGCGCATATGTAGTAGCAGGAAATCCCACACTACACCCCTTACTCGATTTTGCTTAATTAATCCATTGAAAGATGTAAGATCAAGAATATTTATTGATTGAATCCATGAAATGTTTACACAGGAAAATAGAATTACACTTAGAAATTAAAACACTCTTAAACTTTCTCTCTCCTATCGATTTGCTCTACCATTCCAAAGAGATCTCTCTCCCTTTTACAGACTCATTTAGCCCTTTATATAGGGTAATACATAGTGGATGACAGCTAAGCTACCCTTTATTTTCGGGAATGTCTCGCGAAGTGTCGCAGATGCACAAACATTCACTCTCGCGACACTTCTTAACCCTCGCCAGATCTCACGTCTTCTTTATGTTTTGCCTGTCGTTATTCATTGCGTCGTTTATTTTAGCTCCCTGCGACTCCCTCGCGACACCGTCGTTCATTAATCCCGCGAGCCTTGTATGTTGCGATATTATGATCCTACAAAAGTGGTCCTCATGACACTTGTCAATAAAAGAAGTGAAGTGAAATGGTCCTCATGACACTTGTGAACAAAAGAAGTAAAGTGAAATGGTCCACATGCCACTTGTCATCAAAAGAAGTTAAGAGAAAAGTGGTCTCAGAAAACTAAAGTAACATTTAACTTTCCCAATTAGGAAACCAGCTTATTTTTTTGAAACATCTATTTATAGAAACCAGCCTATTATTTAAGAACGAATGGAGTAATAAACATAGAGCATATACGCCTTGCAAATTGAGAGGATGTGTACCAGAGAGAGTTCAATCCAAATGCGGTGCTCCCCTTTTATATCAAGGGCCAAGGCTGTTGTAAGACAGTAAGAGTTACTAAATTCAGGAAGGGACCAGGGTACCAGTTCAGTAGATCCAACGGTAAGGTTGTTTGTTCAATATGGATTTAGTAACCCCTTACATTATTTTTATTTTAAGTTTTTGGTATTTTAACTTTAAGTTCTTGGTATTTCTACTTTAATACTATTTTTTGTCGTGACTTAAGGAAGCCTTTTCTTCTTTTCATAATGGTTTCATGGATAATAATGCCATGTACTATTTGATGGAAGATGACAGTTTGATATCGATGTGAGTAACGCAATTTACTAATGCCACCCATAAAAGTTGCGTAATAGGTGGGTAATTTTTCTTTTTACTAATAAGATAAGTTATGTGATTTGGTATCCTCCAGATAAACCAGTACCTCCATTAACAACCACAAATTTTGGGACAATTCTAAATCAACCACGTATAGGTTCTCAGGGCCGTCTTACGCATTTAAGGTGCCCTAGACGAACTAATTCAAGGCTTTTATTATGGGTTTCCAAATTAGGGCGAGCTAGAATTTTAGATTGTAGGAAGATAATTTAGATAATTTATCATACTTAACGTGCTAAGCTCGATTAGGAAATGCGGCCGAAGTTCGCCAAAAGAATTTCTATCATTTTTGGGTTAGATTTTGGATTCCAAGCTTGTAATTTTACAAAGAGTACCCCAAAAGTTGGTCATTATTGCAGAAATTAAAAATTAGTGACACTCATAGCTGTTACAAATACTCATGTGACAACTAAAATTATAACAATAATCTGTAACTTAAGTGATTGTGATAAACCTCCTAAGTAACACTTATAAATGTCATAAAATTAATTACAATTTTTTTTAAAAACAAAATTGGGCCCCTAATAATTTAGGGCTCTAGGCAGCCGCCTAGACTACCTTGTCTATAAGACGGCCCTGGAGGTTCTGTCCCCTTCTGCTTTCCCACGTCAGAACCAGTTTTTTATTGGGTTTTTCTCCCCTTCTTCTGGTTTTCTCCCTGCCATGAGCGGCTAATCGACCGTTCATTGGCTCTGATGGGAGAGTAACACATAAATCACTAGTTTTTCTGCTAAATCCGGGTCATGTTTTGATTGGGTTGAGGCCAATTTTATATTTGAAGTATTGAAGTGGTAGTGGCAGTCAGAAAACCTTATGCAACAATCTTTTTCATCACTCGCTTGAGTCTGATTCTCATCCTAATCTGTCAAGTAATGATTATAATTAATCCCCCTCAATTTGTTCGTTTAATCACGCTGGTTCTGTGATATCGATTTACTTGATTTTATCTTCAATTTTTAATCTTCTCCCTTGCCATCCGTAAGAAATTCATATAAATTACTACACCTGGTAGCTTTTCTATTAAAACATAATTCTCACCAAATTGAATCATGTTTATGTGATTTGTGATGACGAATTTTTATTTGATTTCCAAAGTTGATTATTTTATAAACCTAGCCTCAAATCTCAAGCCCTAATATTTACTATTTAAGCACTATAAGCTGATGAAGTTGGTATCCCTGTTATGTTCAATCCTCTATGATAAAATCTCTACATATTCCCAATTGCAACCAACAATCCTCAAAACCGTTTATAGTAGCTTTCCAGCTGAGCCTGTGTATCACCATGTATGCTGTTTGCATGGTGATGTCTCCCAGTTAACAAATCAACTTTAAAATTCCTTGAATCTGAGTAGTGGTAGACAATTTAACCTTGATGAAGTTATCCCCTTTAGATTCCAGAATAACGAAAATCTCTGGACAAGCTGTCTGTTAGGTAGATTTGTTGAACCAGTTGCTAGAAACAGCTGGAACGTTAGAAATGATTTGCTTTTTCAATGGAAGATTCAAGGTGGTTTATCAGTCAAAATGGTTAGTGAGTGGGTTTATCTAGTCAGATTTGAAAGAGAAGATGAGATGCATAGAGTCTAGTTTGTTGCTACGGAGTAGTTTATGGTGACTTATTTTGTATTAGAAAAAGGGAGAGGCGAGAACTTTGAAAGTTGGAATTCTTCGAAGAAATGTTTTTCATCACAATTCGTAACTTAACTCCAGCTCAAGTCAACAGTGATAATCTTATAAGATATATATCTTGCATGGGTGATATTTCATCCATTTCTTATCCAGTTAGAAAACCTAATGTGAGTTATTCAATAACTGTAAGAGCAAGTATCAGGTTTATACAAGCTCTGAGATTCAGTGTTAGGGCAGAAAATGAAATAGGGCTTACAAATGATGTATCCTTTTAGTTTCACCACTTCCCCAATAATTTTTGTGGATTTTATAATCTCATTGGTCATTAGCTACAAAATTGTGAACATTTTGAACTTGCACAACTACAAGCTGAAGAGCAACAAAAAGCAGTTGATGCCATTTTAGCAGCCATACAGCAAATTGATGCACAACAGCAAGACCTGACATGATATAGCAGATGGATCAGTAAGACATGCAGCGCAGGACATGCGGTTTTCGAGGGACAACCTATCCAGTTCGGCTTCGGTGCAAGCACGAGGTAACATCGGTGACGGATGTGGGGGTGGCTTACCTAGGCTGCAGCCCCCCCCCAAAATCTGTAATAGCTCACTTTCACCTTGGTAATTCCCTGGGAAAAAAGGAAAAGCCCAGGTCTAAATTTGGATAGCCCATACAAAAGAAAATCAAACTTGACGTATCTTGAAAAAGATCTAACAAACGGGAACATATATGTAGTTGTATGACTAAGATCTAGTGATAGGCAACGAGAGTGAGGACACGTTAATATGCATGCATCCAAAGATTTTTTTTTTTTTTTTTTTTTTTTTTGAAAAAGACCCCATTGGCAGGCTTATATTAATCATATGAAAATGTCAATTACACTATCAAGTGGTAAGAAATTGGAAGGGAGTCTAGCAACAAGATGAGCCCCTATCGCTTTTTGAATGACACCACCTAACCAGTGGAAAAGAAAATATCCAACTTTGACATTTGCATCATTACTGGCCATATAATTACGGAGTCTCTTTAGGAATTTGATAGTGTCATCGCCGAGCTCACCTATAGTAGTGAAGGCAAGAACTCCAAAGCCAAGCCCCTGCTCTGTGCATTTCTCAAGATATTTAACACATTTACGATCAATAACACTGGCGAGAGCTTTCCCTGGGGTAAAAGCACGTACTCCGTCACCTGTGAAGGGGGAAACACCTGTCACATCCATACACATATCACGCCCATCAATCCAATTATAGACTAGAATGTCCATTTGGTCTTAAATCCAAGCTTAGGTATTGGAAAGGAGACCCACGTCGACTTCCTTCTGGTCAGGACACTTGCACGGTAACACATGTATCGGCGATTGTGTCACGAACAAGGTCATGGCGAAATTTAAGCCCAACTTCCTTGACACAATGTAAAGCGTGATCTCCAAAAATATCCATGTCTCGCCACAACAAGGACAAGTGCTTTGCCCTCCTCAAAAGTGGTATACCCGGGTCTATAACACATAACCGCTTTGAATTGTCTAGGACTAATCTTTCGATTAAGACCTTCAATTGGAACAACCAACAAGTAATCTTGTGCATGTTTAATCCTATTACATTGCCAAAAAGCGGCATCACGTGCGAGACAAATTAAAGTTTAAGGGTAACTCCTTCAACACAAAGCACTAAAATATCTAACCGCCAAAGAACGCATAGATTGGGGGGCGGTATGATGGACACTAAGTGGCGATTCAGCAATACCACATACTTAATTGTAAGCACTTATAGCCTGCTCCAGACTAGGACTAAAACCGGACACATCGAGTGACGCAAGATATTATTACATTTGCAAAATAGTTTGCAGGCTAGATGCAACGTAGCCATATTGCATAGTATCATGCATATTATAAATACATGCACCACCATGTTGAATAGGTAAAGTAACTAACCTTTGCTGAAGCTTTCCAAATCCTGGACCATCTCCGGTGATGAGATCTTTGAAGATATGCCATCAAAAACTCATCAAACAAAGGTTGAGCTTCACTCAAATGTGCTGGTTTGGCCGTTTGCATAGAGAAATAAAGTCTGGAAACCCCGGAACAATTACACAAAAGAAGTAGCTCACACTGTGGGTCCTTAAGTTTTTTTTTTTTTTTTCGCAAAACTCACTTGGAGCATTTATTCAAAAGGCAAACAAAAAGTGCATCCAAAGAATTAAATATCTTGCTTGTATGTAATTTAAAATCTTAAAATGATGTGTATCCTTACGGGGACAAATATGATAAATTATAAATGTAACACTTAAAATGTTACTTACAGGGATAGACAGAAAAATGCCATATCTTATCATGATTATAACCAAAGAGAGAATATAGAAGAAACATAAATTTAAAATATTTGACACATTGATAAGTAATATCTTATTTGTGGAAACCAAAAAATAATTTACATAACCCCAAAAAAATTGGCGGCCTACGACCGCATTATCAAATCAAAGTTTTGTGTTAATTTATAGTTTTGTTTGTGTATCTCATACATAGCATAACGCAATTGTAAATACACTCTATGGTAAATAAATTTGATTCAAAAAGTTTTGTGCTCTAAAAGATAACGTTGCCCAACTTATACTCTTTAGATATTTTACTGTATTTATTTTTATCACAGTTGAGACGAATGAAAAATAGCCCACCTCAACACAAATTCCTGGATCCGTCATTTGGGTAACATGCACTGACTATTTTAAACAAACTGAAGATGAGACTGCTAGCCAAGTCAGTGTTAAGCTGCATGCTCCTTCAAGTACACTTAATGCTACTACACCTCCTTTTTGTACAAATATGGGTTTGCAATCTGATACATATATGTGGAAAGAGATTCATAAAAGAGACAGGCCTGGTAAGATGTTTAACTTTGAGACTGGCATTTGGAGTGAAGCCGGTTATTTTCATCAACTACCAGCAAATGTCACAACCTATCTTAAAAATTGAAGTCTCATGCAATCTTACTTCCACTGAGACTTGCCACTACCAGCAGCTAGGAAACCAAGAACCACTAAAATAATGAAATTAACCCGAACTGCCATCCATCCAATCAAATGCCTGAAGATTCAAGGGACATTCATGTCATTGATGACCAAATCAATGTAAATGTTTAGTGGTTCAAAGGAGAAGGTTCAAATGCCAACCTTGATGACAAAGATCCTAAATCAAAGGGCAAGGAGGTTGCAAGAAATGATAGTTAGTCATCACCCCCCCCCCCCCAAAAAAAAAAAAAATTTGCAGAAAAACTTATCTGGTTTTATGTGCAGGCAACCATCAGAGCCTATGGCTCTCTTTTTTGATTATTTTTGCTTGTCTTGCTTGCTTTTCTATTTCTAGGTTTCTGTTTTATTTCTGTTAAATCTGTAGTAGTTTTTTTCTTCTTATCTTGTGTGTATTGTAGTTAATCTGCATCCTTTGTTTCCCCTTATAGTTCTATCTATCTTGTTATAGCGTGTGAAATATATATGTAATCATGTTATCTTAGTCTTAATGTCATTTTCGTTTACTTGTTAGTCTTTCCCTTTACTTTCTTTGTAGTTAAGACCTTGTATAACTGGCTATTTAGTTTGTCATCTCCCAGTTGTTATTTTTTAAACTACAGTGTTTGTTGTTACCTTATTTTCTATTTAGCTATCTTTATACTCCAACCTATGTTCTCTAGTAATATTCTCCTTTCACTCTCAGTCCTTTGAATCTGCTTGCTTCTTTCTTAAAGTCTTTTCTTGTTCATTTGTTATAATCTTTGAAATTTTAATGCCTTTAGGTAATCTTCATATCTCATCTTTCCTGTGTGGTTTTTGATATTTTACATCTTTTGTTCTTCCCTTAGGCCCTGAGTGATTCATATTTTCCTTTTCCACTTTTATTTCTTTCTCATCAATCATTCTCTCCTCGTTTTCTCCCTAGCAGTTAGGAATAGGCTGTGCTGGTGTGACAAGATGAAGTTATTGTCTTGGAACATCCGGGGTTTTGGAACCCCCTTACTAAGGACCATTTTAACTATATTTGACAATATTACAATCATGATATTGTTTTTTTAGCCGAGACAAAATCTCCATTGTCTCGGATGGATTTATTTTCTTAAAAATTCTCAGTTTCATGAATGGTTTATTGTTCCTTCCGCGGGAATAGCAAAAGGGTTAGCAATAGTCTGGCACAGTAATATTGATATGAGGTTAATATCATCAAGATTTAATGCTTGTCACTTTGAATCGAAATTAGGCGACATTGAGGTTCTAATTACGTGTGTCTACGGTGTCATTGACGTTGATGACAAAGTTGAACAATGGACATATATCTCAGATATAACCCAGCAAGTGAACAAACCTTGGACCCTGATAGGGGACTTAAACCTCATTATAGACCCAGACAAAAAGCAAGGGGGGTAATAAAGCTAGCTCGAGTAGTAAATATTTTATTATTCTGATAATTGATTTACTGGGATTACAAGATGCGGGATTCGATGGTGCTCCTTTCACATGGTCAAACAACAGAAAAGGAGAAGCAAATGTATGTGAAATAATACACAGAGCTTTGATCTCATTTCTCTGGTTCCAGAACTTCCCGGACACCAAGGTAACTCACTTATCTAGAGTTGGGTCAGATCATACACCTATTTTACTAGATTCCAACCCTAAAAAACATAAAACACAAAAACCATTTAGATGTATTAGGTCTTGGCTATCCCACTACAAGTTACATAAGTAGTAAAAGTGATTTGGGATTTACATTCTAATAATTCGACAGACAGGAATCCTTCCTTGAAACTTCAACTTCTACCCTCAGATCTTGCTCATTGGAATTCCGACATATTCGGTAACATTCATAATAACATTAAGAACTTAAATAACAAAATAGAGAGCATTTATAGATCTGGAAACATATCAAATGACATAGAGAAGTTGAAAAATCTTCAAGCGGAATTAGGAAAATGATATGAAATAAAAAATGATTTCTACCATCAGCTGTCCAGAGATAAATTCTTCAAGAAATATGCCAGAATACAGAGTACTTTCATGCTACTGCTTCCAATAGAAAAAGAATAAATTCCATCAACTCTCTCAGAGAACCTTTTGGTCTATGGCTCTGTGATAAAGACCAAATCAACTCTCTTCTGGTAAATCATTTTACACAAATATGCACTTCCCAAATCAACAATTACAACTTTGAGCTATCCAATATATCATTAAGCCCTGTGTCGCCGAAGCGGAAAATCTTTCTCTCCTAGAAACTCCCAATAAAGATGAAATTTGGCTCACCTTATCTAATATGAACCAATGGGGAGCTCCGGGGCCTGACGGTTTCCAACCAGGATTCTTCAAAGCTAATTGGGAAACTCTTGGTTCATATATTATCAGCACAGTCCAAGAATTTTTCAAATCAGGTATCCTTGATACCGATTTTAATTATTCCTTCATTACCCTCATACCGAAAAAAAACCACTCCGCAAACTCCAGGTGATTTCAGACCCATAAATTTAAGAAATACCATCTACAAAATGATTTCAAAAAATCTTGCGAATAGATTAAAGCCCATCCTCAACAAATTAATATCTCCCAATTAATCAACTTTTCTTCTAGGGAGACAAATCACATATAATATCATAAGCAAGAAAAGGATACCTGGCACTTAAATTAAATCTCTCAAAGGCCTTTGACAGGATGGAGTGGCCTTTCATTAAAAATGCCCTTCCGAGTTTTGGCTTTAATGAAATTTGGGTTAAACTCATATTGCAATGTTTCTCAACAACATCTTTCTCTATTCTTCTCAATGGCTCTCCCGGACCAAAATTCAATACCTCGAGAGGATTAAGACAAGGAGATCCCTTATCTCCTTATCCTTTTCTCATCTACATGGAAATCTTATCCAGCTTTTGTGAATAGAAAACAGTCATCTGCAAAGAAAAAATGAGATATGTTCGGAGCTTTTTTATTGATTTGAAGACCAGAAAAAAACTTCTTGATATCTTATCCTTATTTGGAGATATCACGGGATAAATGATAAACCTTCAAAAATCTAGTGACTATTGAAAAAGTGGGGGTACAACAACCTCACCCAATAATTCGCTTAGCAATCTGTATGGACTAACTCTAATATACTTTTAAGAGAATCAGCTAGACAATCAGACTCAATCTTAATAAAAAGTATATCAAAGAGTTATATCAAAATTTCTCGATTCAATACTTACTCAAGCAAATAGAAATCTGCGAGTCTAATGGAATACAAGAGAAATTAACTTGAACGGTGACAAAGACCAATGTTCAAGTATCAATCAACAACCAAAGGTAGGATTTCCCAATTGATTGATTCAACGCGACAACCTCGTGATATTTCAATTATATAACAAAATATAATGCGAAAAAGAAATAAATACGGACACGAAGTTTTGTTAACGAGGAAACCGCAAATGCGAGAAAAACCACGGGACCTAGTCCAGATTGAACACACACTTTGTATTAAGCCGCTATGAGACACTAGCCTACTACAAACTAACTTCGTTACGGACCGTAGTTGAACCCCAATCAATCTCACACCGATCCAAGGTATGCAGTTGCGCTCCTTACGTCTCGATCCCAATAGGATACTACGCACTTGATTCCCTTAGCCGATCTCACCCACATCTAAGAGTTGCTACGACCCAAAGTCGAAGACTTTAATAAACAAATCGTATCACACGAGAAAAGTCTGAGGAATAGATAAATCTGTCTCCCCAGAAATACCTACGAGTTTTGTTCCGTCTTTTGATAAATCAAGGTGAACAGGAACCAATTGATAACCCGAACTTATATTCCCGAAGAAGAAACGACCTAGAATTATCAATCACCTCACAATAATCTTAATCTACTAGCGAAACAAGATATTGTGGAATCACAAACGTAGAGACGAAGATGTTTGTGACTACTTTTCTATCTTGCCTATCGGAGAAATTAATCTCAAGCCAATCTTACGATTGTACTCAAATACGATAGAAACAACAAGATCAGATCACGCAACTACAGAGAAAATAGTTGGGTCTGGCTTCACAATCCCAATGAAGTCTTCAAGTCGTTAACCTACAAGGTCTCAGTAGAAACCTAAGGTTAAAGGAGAATCGACTCTAGCTTATACAATTATTATCACACAGGAGGTGTGGGGATTAGGTTTCCCAGTTGCTAGAGTTCTCCTTTATATAGTCTTCCAAATCAGGGTTTGCAATCTAAGTTACCTTGGTAACAAAGCATTCAATATTCACCGTTAGATGAAAACCTGATTAGATTCAAGCTAATATCTTTCAACCGTTAGATCGAACTTAGCTTGTTACACACAAATGAAATGCACGTTCATTAGGTTTGTGTAACCGTACCTAAACGTGTACACCTAGTTGGTTCAACAATAGTTAACCAAGTGGTTAGCCATATGAGCACTTTCATATCAACCATATTCATCTTCACCATAACTAGTTCAAATGACTCAAACGTACTAGTTAGAGAGCTGTCCAATAGCTTAGATCTCATAGAAGTATACAAGACACAATCGAAGCAAAAATGATTTTGATTCACTCGAATCAATTCATGAACTTTATAGCCACGGTTTGCAAATATGCATTCCTTAGTTTATATAAGTTTAAGTTCACGAATAAACCGTTTTTAGAAAATAACCTACTCAAGTATGCATACCGGTACACATACTTAAGTACCCGGATTAAGTTTGTTTTCAGTTCACAAACTCCAAAGCAGAATTTCACGGGACGTGAACAAACGAAAGACGCTGTACATGTACGCGGACTTTAGTTCCGGCTATCATGAGCAGCAAAGTATGCATACTTTGGTTCAAGGATTTTGGACTTACACAAGTATGAGTTCACATACAATGTTTATATCCATTCAAGGTTATATATTCTAAACTCTCATTTCAATCATTGAAACATTCTTAGAGGATGTTAAATAGAGGTTACTCACACACTATTCTTCATCAAAGCGATTTTCAATATATTGAAATAATCAACATGACTTTTGTCACTTGTAAATATGAACTTGGCCAAAACGAAAGCTTACCAACACATATTTCGAGAAATAGATAAGCGAGATAAACTCGGCTCGAAATAGAAAATGTGTATAATCGAAGTCTATATAGCAATACGACTTTTGTCTCAAGATAGGAGATAGAGTATATATACTTTTGAGTGATAGATAAGTTCAAGTCTCCACATACCTTTTAGTCGATGAAGTTCCACCAGTTCCTTGAGTAGTTCTTCGTCTTTGTCTGATGATCGCCGTGGAGTCTAGAGCTCAACTACACTTTCTATCCTAGTCCGAGACTTAGCTATAAGTAGACTAGAAATCAAGACTTATAGTTTTGGCAACTAAACTTGACAAACAAGCTTGAGATAGCAATGCTTCCGAGTTCGACCGAGCAGTGATCTAACAACTATCTTAGTCATCGAATCCACCCCAAACATGGAAAAATAATAGCCATAATTCTAAAAGTCTCTTTGATGACTAAAAACGATAGATACCTCGGTACCCCCCTCTTTTTTGACAAGTATAGAAAGGAAAATTTTGAGCCGCTTCTCCAAAAATATTACTCCACGCTGCAAGGATGGAAATCTAAACTACTATCTCAAGCCGGTAGGACAGTAGTTATAATAAAATACATTCTACATGCCTTCCCAACTTACTAAATGCAACTGATTGCTCTCCCGAAAGAAACCTTGGATCAAATGGATCGTATCCAAATAAACTTATGGTGGAACAAAGAAGAACAAAAAAGACAGGGAAGTTTCATCCAAGCTTGGACTAGCATATGCAAGCCTATCTCTTAAGGAGGATTAGGAATTAAAAACTCACACAAATTTAATATTGTGTTTCTCACAAAACTTTCCAGTAGACTCATTATAGAACAAGATCAATTATGGGTCCAATTTCTCAAAGCGAAATACTTTCCAAATTCTCACCCTCTAGAAGCCTCTAGAACATCAAATTTATCGTGGATTTGGACAAGCATCCAAAGAGGGTTAGATTCGATTAAAGGAAATGGGAAGACCGATGGATTCCAAATGCAGAAATAGTCTCCCAGCCATCCGATCTTCAAGAACCATCACCAAAAATGGTTCAAGAGCTAATAACTGAAGAAAATTAATGGATCAGGAAAAACTGAACAAATTCTTTTATCCAGAGGATAGAGGAAAAATCCAAGCCATAACTCCAAGGACACATGAACAGGACAAAATCTGATGGAAGCACCACCATTCAGGAAATTTCTCGGCTAAAAACATTTATAATTTCTTAGTCAGGCAAGTTCAAGATAATGATTCCTCGGTAGAATTTCCTTGGGAAAAATCTGGCAAATCCAGGCAATTCCAAGAATTAAAGTATGTATTTGGAAATTAACTCAGAAAGCTCTACCAACTTTTTCGATACTTGGGCCCCATAACCAAGATATCGATCCTAACTGTTAGATGTGCAATGTCCAAGTTCAGGAAACTGATAATCATCTCTTCAGATCGTGTCATTTCGCTAGAGCTATTTGGCTCGGCTTTTCTCTAGAAAATATGATATCTACAAGTTCTACAAACTTGATTAATTCTTGGGTTAAGGCTGGATTTCGGACCCAGAGTAAGCTCATCTTGCGGAAAAAATATCCACCATTCTATGGCGTATCTGGAAACGTTGATGCTCGGTTGTTTTTGTGAAAATTAATCCAGATCCAATTAATGTGATCGACCAGATCAATAGATTTTTGCACTCTATCCCCACAAAAATAATTCACAAAGGAAATAACAACCAAAAGGTGAATTCAGTCAGATATAAATGGCCCGATTTAAAAATAGGGTGGATAATCTTTATTGATGCTTCCTTTAAGAAAGAAGACCTTTCAGTGGGATATGTTTTTATTCTTTACTTATTGGACCACGATTCATTCATGCACATTTCAGCAGGATCAGAGCAGGCGTCTTCGACTTTTCATGCGAAAACAAAATCCTTGTTAAAGGCGGTTACTTGGTTAAAAGAGAATATCTTGTTGTCAAGCGTTTCAATAGTCACTGATTATAAAGTTTTAGCAGACATTATCAACAAGGTAAGCACAATTTTCCCTTGGACAACAGAAAACCTTTGCAGGAAACCAAGTTAATTTTGAAAGACCTTCATCAAGCTCAGGTAAAGTTTATAAATAGGAATCATAATTCAGCAGCGGATTACATAGCTAAAGAAGCAAGAATAAAAAGTCTCCAACATATGTCTACTAGCCTGCAACAAAAAATTCAGAAATTCAGCATTTGTTCCAATGTATTTGATAACAACGAAATTGTAAACCTTTTGTACTATATTTGCTAGTTAATATGTTTATCTTTCCCATAAAAAAAATATAAAATACAATTTGGATCTAATACAATTTTTTAGGTAAAGAGGCAGATTTCAGTCAACACTGCATATCTAGTGTCGTTGTGCAAATTTTGGTATACAAAGGTCAATTGTATAGGTCAAGGATGATTCAATTTACAGTGTTAATTTCAGTGTTATAATATTCATTTTTGGACATGAAATTGTGTTTGCCCATTGGACGGTTTTGCACCATCTGTCAATTTTTTTGTCACTTGGTGATTTTAGATCAAGAGATAGATACTGATGATCGGAGTTCAAACATCAAATATTTTATCAAATAAAAGATTCATGAGATAAATTGTAGATCGCTTTATAATTTGTTTTAAAGCGACATATTCTTGGGCATAATGCATAATCTTGAGTAAGAATTACAGTGGCAAGTTATATGTTTAAATGGTTAATTTAAGGTCACATGTAGATTTTGCGTCAGGAAGCCAATTTTAGATCTCCATAAAAAAATTCGAGTCACGATATAATTTTTAAGGTGCGCCAAAGATTGGATAACGATGATAATTTTGAGTTAAGGTATAAATCGCGAGCCTGATTTTCTGTCCTTGTGAGAATTTTGGTTAACTATCAATTTAGGGGTTACAACTCACCAACAATGCAAACAATCAAAAAATCGTGAATAGATTTTGGGACATGCAAATTTTTGAATTATAGTTACAAATTTAAAGTCACGAGTATCATAAATTGGACATTCGGTCATGAAAACGCGGGAGTACCAAAATACACCACCAACTTTTTCTTAGAAAATCTGTATGGACAAACTCAACACAACTCCGAGAGTTCAACTCAATCAAGAAATAATATCTAGAGTTATATCTCTCCCTCTCTCTTGTAATTAGAACGTTTACGGAATCGAATCTGTGAACCTAATTACAAAGAGATTACTTGGACGGTACCAAAAACCAATGTCCAAGAATCAATCAAGTCGTATCCAACAAACTAGGTCGGGTGTATATACTATGATTGATTAACGCACAACCTATAATATTTCAATTATAAAGATAAACAATATAATGTGGAAAAATAAATAACACATACACCAGAAGTTTTGTTAACGAGGAAACCGCAAGTGCAAAAAAAAACCCGGGACCTAGTCCAAACTGAACACCAAACTGTATTAAGCAGCTACAAACACTAGCCTATTACCAGTTAACTTGGTACTGGAATGTAGTTGAGCCCTAATCGAGTCTCCCACTGATTAAGGTACAGTCGCGCTCCTTACGCCTCTTGAATCCCAGCAGGACTCCGTACAATTGATTCCCTTAGCCGACGTCACACCAACTAAGAGTTGCTTCAACTCAATCGAAGACTTTAAAATCTACCTGCCACCCAAAGATTAAGCCTATATATGATTTCCTTTACGATCAAAAAGATTTTGATCAAGGCGATTTGAAAATCAATAGCAATAGACAAAGTCTATCTAACCTCAAAATCCGGACTCATGCAACCCGAAATGCAACCTAGATTATTATTCACCTCACAAGTATAAACTTGTGGAATCAATGAAGTTTTAGACAAAGAGAACTTTGATGATTTATATCTATCTTGATCGAGTGAGAAGCTAAACAATCGATCAAGATTAGGATACTCGGGTTATCAATATAAAAGATAACTTGACCTGGCTTCACGAATCCGTATGAAGTTTTTGTAGTCACGAAACACTAAAAAGGTTAGGAAGAGGACGGCTCTAGTTACAATTAGGACACACCAAAAAGTAGTTTCGGGATTCAAAGATCCCAGTTGCTTGAAGTCCCTTTTTATAGACATTCAAAGGATAAGTTGCTTTAGGTTTAATCTAAGATAGCTTTGGAACCAAGCAATCAATATCCACTGTTAGATGAATCTTTGAATCTGATTTACATAACAAGATATACACTCTGGTTAGGTAAAACCGTAACCGAATCTGGTATAAAGACTATGTTCAAGGTGGTTAATGAAACTAGCCGATTTGAACTTATAAGCTTAATATTCATTTTCATAAACACTTAAGACATTAACCTTGAGTCACAATCATGTGATCAAATAAGTCTAGTGTTTTAAGAGATTTGATCAAATGCTAATTATGTCGTAGAAATAATTTTATCGCATTTGAAAATAATCAACATGGTTAGTAGATGTACAAAGTACAAATAGTCGTTCGTGAGTCAGGTTAGTCACAGTACGTGTACCAGTTTGTGAACTCTTAAGCACAACCGCATTCCGGAGTTCACAGAACTATTTAGGTATGCGTACAGGTATGTGTACTTTAAGACTATAACCGGTTCCGGAGTCCACATAACTATTTTGGTATGCGTACAGGTATGGACACACAAACCGAGATCCGGAACACAAATTTTTTCTAGTACGTATACCACTATGGTTACCAAACCGGTTCCGTGACCACAATTCTTTTTGGGTTTGCATACAGGTATGCGTTCCGATCCGGTTCACAAGACAAACATATTTTTACATGATGTGCATAAGTATATGCGTACCACAAATATGCAAGTCGATATATAGCTACTCCGCTACGTGTACGAGTACATGTAATTTGGCTTCAGACCTATAACCGTTTTCCCAGTTTGTAAGACTGATAACACTATCTTACATACGAATCTATAGTAGTTTTATATTTATCTCTAAATCGATTCGATACATTCCCGAATAACATCAATGATACATGTCACTGTTCCAGGCTATTTTCAAATGATAAAACTTGAATCATGATTTTGATTGCGAACAAGAAATTATCTTTAACCGAAATTCATCAAGTATGAACAAATGTTCATTAAGCTTAGTCAATATATTTCGAGGACTAATTATCAAGATAAACTCGACTCGAAATTCTTGAATATGCATGATAGTCTAATTAGTTATACGACATCGTCTCATATATAGAAATATGAATATAACTTGAGAAATATGTGGTTCAGTCTTCACTTACCTTTTGTTGATGAAGTTCTCCAAAAGCTTCGGTTGATCTTCGCCTTCAAATGGTAGAACGCAACAATGACTGCCGTGATCTAATGTTTCTCAACTACATTTCTATTCTAGTCCGAGACTTAACTAATACTAGACTAGAAATCAAGATATAGTTTTGACAACAAGCTTGAGATATCAACACTTGTGAGTTCGTCCGAGCAATGCTCTAACAGGTCAGGACTAATAATATTATCTTGTAGGTATATGGATTCTTTTGGGGGGCAATCTCAGTTTGGCCCTACTTTAGGTGGTCCCAAATCAGTTTGGTCCACTAACAAAATGTGGAACTTAGTTTAATCTTCGTTTATTTAAGAACATTAAAATATGATTTTTGTTAGAGGGAGAGCAAAAAGTGATCTTGGGAGTGCGAAAATCGTTATCGACTCGGTAACTAGGCCGGTTTGTATATTGGCTGTTGACTCGGACAACAATACCCTTAGTTGCACATGCTCTCCTCACTTGCTCACAACAGAAATTCCTCTTTCTTTCCTTTTTCTACTTCCAATAAGGAGAAAGAAAAGATACCAACCCTTCGTTCATCATATACCTAAATCAATAATACCGTGGTATGTGATCAACCACTAGGACCAACAATGCCGAAAAATAAAAAAGTCCCGGAATCAAGCATATGACTACATACATCCCTGAAGATCCATTTCCCAAATTTCTTTCCCTAGCAGATAACATTTAAAGTTGGAACTAATCATGTGCGTTTCTGAAACAATATTACCAATTGATGCAAAGGCAAAACACTTGTCTGACTACTCAAAACAATCTTTAAAAATCTAAATTCTTAAACCCACGGATACCAATCCCACCCAAAACCATTATAAACAGCGGAGACAACCTCCAATAAAATACACCTGCGCGAGATGAAGGTTTCGTAATAAATACATCATTATAATCAGAATCTCCACAAAATGAATTCCGGAGATACTCCATCATAACGTTTACAAATTCTCGCTTCATTTCTTTGGCAATAAAACTAAATATGGCATAAAGAATTTTATACAAGCAAATCATCGTATCAATATTTAGTGGGGTTAGTGTTCTATCTCTAGTTTGAAGGTAGAAGAATGAAGGAAAGAGGAGTTCTGGTTTCAAAATTTTATCCTAAACTAGGTTAGGTCGAGTTTGTGATAGCATAGGTAACTAAGGGTACTGTTGTCCGAGTCAACAACCAATATACAAACCGGCTTAGTTACCGAGTCGATAACGATTTTTGCACTCCTCGGATCGCTTTTTGCTCTCCCTTTAACAAAAATCTAAAATATTTAAAATAATTTACTCATTCTTATTTTCTCCCACTTCTTCACGTGATATATATAATTATATTATCTTCTTTTTTATTTTCTCGCTACTAAATTATCTCTCTTCTTAACATAAACAAAAAAAAATCTTAAACATTAAGTATCTTTTTTTTTTTTTTGTAGTAAAACATCGTATATTAACAAAAACTACATGGGATTCACATCACGGGGGAAATCCCTCCACATAATATCATCAACAAGAACAGAACACAAAAAAATACGGAACACAAAAAGCTAGGTGAAGCACTTGATCAATATTGAATGATTGATTTCAAAACGTCATTTGGTTTCTCGATATCCAAATCTGCCAGAAAATAAATGGGACAATAGTGCAATCCAAGTGCTTCATATCATTGGGGTGATGTTGGAAAATACTATACAGCCAATGAAGTTCCACACTAGTACTAGGCATAACAAAATCTCAAGTATAGTGGAACTTCGTTAAATTAATCCGCGATAAATTAATAACTTCGCTAAAATAATATTTTCTGCTGGTTCCGACTTGGGCCAGTGTGCTAAATTAATAAGATAATAAATTTTTTAAGTCTCTGATAGGGATCAGCTAATATACAAATTAATAACAAGTGTAATAGCATCAAATTATGGTGCCTTATCAAAATAGGAACAAAATTGTTTGTTTCTTGTTCACATTTCTATAACATTCGACTTCGTCTTAATTTTTTTACAGTCCCTTGAGATGTTCCGGAGTAATTTGTTGTGTTGTTTTTCCAATTTTTTTAATTTTTATATCAAAGTATATACATTTACACACACACTATGAAATATTCTTAATTACGGCATAAAATAATTAGAAAATATTTTGACTTAATCGTAAAATCTCTAGACATTTGTTATTGCGGACTTAAATTTTATATGTTTCAATATGTTAATAACTTATTACTTTATCGATAAATTAAAACTTCATTAAATTGATAGAATTTAGCAGTCCCAAGACTATTGATTTATCGAAGTTTTATTGTAGAAGCCAAATGAGACCATAGGTGAGAGATTTGAGGACATTCTAGAAATAAGTGATCAATTGTCTCTGGATGTTGATCACAAATGGGGCAGGAGTTTGGTAGGCTTTTAAAGGTTACCTACAATTATAACTGCAAGTGCACAGTGTTGTTTTGCAACACAGGGCAAGCACAAGTCGATCCACAGGGAAATGGAGGTGCTGTAAAATTGATCTAAGGCTCACTAACTGATTTCTAAGGAAAGAGTGACACAATTTGGGGTTGTCGATACGAATGAATTGTTGTTGTAATTGTAACTAAGGCTGCAAATGGATAGTGACAATTTGGAGAATACTAGGGTGGTGAATCCACCTTCTAACCTCATGCTAAAGCAATGTATCTTAAGTTATTTTCTTGTGCCTTCCTTTGAAGGTCTAAACTAGATGTTCATTAACTACTTTTGCTAACTTACCCCTAGTATGAGTTGTCTTCTTACAGTACAACTCATCACAGGCTTATAAGCTCAATGGTTAATTACTAATCCTAACCATATTATAACACAACAAGAATCAGACCAAAGACAGACATGCTTAACATGAAAATTAGGGGTTTCAACAAATACCCTAGCAATTTAAATTAGAACATGATTAACATACAAATTACACTAAGTTGGTGCTCTGGCTAATCCAGGCATAAGTTCTAACATCCCCTCCTCACCATATTTATACATGCAAAATCAAAACCCTAATTTACTTCAAATTGGAGAAATAAAAGAATACCCTCTCACCCATATCGCTGAATCAGTGTCGGCTCTGCTCAATCGGCTCTGAAAACTCCTTACTTTGATGTTCCTCCTCATCTGTGAAGAAAACCCTAACCCTAGTTCTTCCTATCTCAGACTTAGCTTCTAGGGAAGAAGCTATGAGTGAGATAGAGAGCAAGTAGGGGGGTAAAGGTGGTGCGGTTTGTCTTTGCTGGTGTAAGCTGTAGTCTTTGGTGTTGTCGGGGACAGAGATGGTGGTGGCGAAATCGGCTGCTGGTCGGGTGAAGGAGGTATGGGAGAGCTCTCTGGTGTTGTCGGGGAGAAAGAGAAGATGAAATGAGAAATGGTTTTGGTCGATGGGGTGTAGGTATAGGAGATTTCGCTGTGGAGCGGGGACAGCGAAGATCGATGGGAAGGTTGGAGCGATCGTAGGATCTAGGGTAGTGGAAGATCTCACGGCTCAGGATATAGGCGGTTTTGGTGTTGAGCGGGAGCAGCGAGAAATGAAGTGAGGAAGGCAGCGACCGTCGGATGCGGATGGGCGAAATCTTCACGGCTCAGAGGGGACGGGCTCGGATCCGGGTATGGGTCGGGTCTTGGATAGCTCAAGCCCATGTCTTGTAGATGGGTTGCTCCTTGTTGGGTTGCAACTGTTGCGCGCGCGGGCTTTGGCTTTTTTTTCCATAGACGCTCGTCTCCAATTTTCTGCTCTTTTGGCTCCTCAATTTCTCCGAGCTTTATTTATTACCTAAAAACACAAAATTAATTAGTACAAATATTTATTCTTGAAAACAGGGAAAACACAGAATTTGGGATAATATCTGATTTCTGAGCACAAAAGATGAGTTAAATGCCAATAAATAGATGTAGAAATATGCAATATTTGGCACTCATCAGAGTTCATAATATTCAGTTCCCATTTTCAAAGAACATCATGAACAAGAGTTCTGCGATGTGCAAGCATAAAAAATATGTTAAATGCGGCGTACAATTAAATTTCCACAACTTTCTCCACTGTGAAACGTCTTCAGAAAATCCGAAATTATCGCTATTGATGAAGTGATAAGCTTATTTTATGGTCACATGTCCACTAGAATCCTCATTTCACACTTGCTTATCTCGATACCTAGCCATGGATCCAATTGGAATAGATAGAATTTTCTGGTGAATCTCGGGAGATATAAGATTAGAAATAGCAGCCAAATTCCGAGTCCCAGATTGTGAATCAATCAAATGGTTTACCATTAAATGTTGAAGGATAGTTATATCTGTAGGTCGAAAATTAATAATTTTGTATATTCGGGAAGGTCTCTACGAGAACTATACAACGAGTACCCAACACTATATTCCAAAACTTTAATTTTTTTCCCGGTATAATGGTTCATATCCAAGAATGAACACTATTTTATAGTAGGGTACTTCATTTTAGTTCTAGCAGTTCATTTTGTAGAATGAACTCGTATATGATAGTTAATTCTAGTAGTTTATATTTTGTACAATGAACTCATAATAGTAATTTATTTTGAAGAATTGAGCCGCAATGACAATTCATTATTATAGTTCATAGTGTAGAATGAACTCGTGACATGTGTTTATATTATATAATGAACTCATAATGGTAGTTCACATTTTAGGAATGGTACTAATTCATTTTGTAGAATGAACTCGTAATGATGTTAGTTCATATTGTAGAATGAACTCATAATTGGTGATCATTATGGTAGTTCATATTGCAAAATGAATTCGTAAATGATAGTTCATAATATAGAATGAACTCGTGATTGCAGAATGAACTCCTAATGGTATTTCATATGGTATAATGAACTCGTAATAGTATTTCTAATAGTTCATTTTGTGGAATGAATTCGTACGTCAATTTATTTTGTTGAATTAATTCGTATATTAGTTCATTCTCTGAGCTCATTTTGTAGAATGAGCTCATCTGATAGTTCATTCAAGTAGTCCACTTATAATATAAACTAGCTAGTATGGTAGTTCATTCAAGTAGTTTATTTTGTAAAATAAACGTATCGTAGTTCATTTTGTGGTATGATTTTTAGCTAAAGGATAACATAAAAATTAAAATATTCGAAATATAGTAACAATGATACTCGTTGGATACATCTCGTTGGGAGCTTTCCGATATATGAAATTTATTAGCTTTTGACATGTGGTTCAAAATATATTTAATTTTTAATTCTTTTTATTTATTTTTGTGAAGAGAGAGAAAAATTGAAAGAAGGGTATTTCTTACACTGTTTTAAAAATGATGACATCATCGATGATGTCATTCAGAGCAGGTAATGTCGATCCTAAGACCAAATAAATAATATTTTTGACCAAACTAAGAATATATTTTTAAAAAGGACCTTAGAGCAGTTGGACCAAGTCAACGGGAACAAACAAACACACTTATTCTAATAGTTTGACTATTTGACATTTTATAAAAAAATAATTCTTTTGAGTTTAGTGTAGATATTTTCTAATCTATTTTGCGTCACGAGACAATTCTCAAGTAGCCCATCAATTTTCGGGTCATAGAATAAATTCTGGGTCTCGTGCACTTATAATTGCCAATGAAGTATATTTGGGACTTTAGGTAAATTTGGGGCTCAACCGTACTGGAAAATTTTGACACTTAACTAAATTTTAGCCACATTGTACGTTTTGGGTCACAATGCAAATTTTATGCCTCTAGCATACTTCGATCATATGAATAATTTTGGACACACCGATATGGTAGATTTCGGATCATAAACCAGGTTGATGAGTTCCTGTCATTTGTCCACATAGTCTTGGTGATATATTCCAGGGTGAGTTACTGATTTTGTGTTACAATTATACTTTTCGAGTTTTGTGTCTATCTCGGGTCATGAATCATACTTTTAGTTATGTAACGAATTTCGGATCCAAAAAAGACTTTGTTTGGTTACCTATCAAAATTTTGGTTGTGTAGTACAACAATGGTAGATTTTGGCTCACATGACATATTATGAGTTATGTATCAAATTTTTTATCACGATGATTCCGATGAAGCTAAAAGCTTTTATATTTATGGTGTTGCTTGAACTACAATTAATAACTTCGAAAAATCCATAATTATTTTGTTAAGCGGTAATTTATTAGATCCAAGTAAAAAAGTAATTGGTGAACTGGTCGTACATAATTTTTATTTTATTTTTATTGTGCTAAGTCACATATTTTTATTAATAAGAATAACTAAAATAATTTAAGAGTTACAAGCCAACACAAAATAAAAAGCTAAAACATACAATGAAAATCGGATGAGATAAACTAGTAACTAGCAAAATCTGGCCGTACATAATTAGCTTATGTATAATGATAAAAGAAGAAATCAAACTCTTTTCATAACTCTGGACATATTGTTATTCTTGATGTGCGAAGAACTTTACACATTAAACCACACCTCAAAAAGTTTAAGGACTTTGCTTTCCGGTGCAAAATTGTGAACTTAAATGTCTTAGCCAAAGCTTGGTGTAAGAATGATTCTTGCCCCATAGAAGCAGAAGCTAAAGCAGGAATCGAGGCTCTTAGGTGGATGAAGGATTTGAATCTCAACAACTTTTGTTTAATCAATGATTGTCAAAGCTTGGTGAAGATAGTTAATGGTCACTAAACTTTAGAAAATTAGCCATAGAGGTCTCTTACAAGCATCAATAGATGCAAATATTTCTTTACTTCTTGTAATTCGGTTTCCTCTGTGTTTAAGATTAGGAAGTTTGCAGATTTAAAAGATAGGCTTGCTAAAGAAGTTAGTTCTAAGAAAATCATGTTCTTCTCTAAGAAAAATTTGTCTAATGTTGAAAAATCGATGTTCTTAGAAAGGGTTAATTTCAGATTAGAACCCATAATCCAAAATATAGATTTCCTTTTATAAGTAAATAAAAGTATTCTTATCAAAAATATATATATAGAACAATCCTTATTCAATAAATACATCCTAACCACCAAATGAGTTGCTACCGTAATCCATAAGCTACTATATAACTTCTGAAAAACAATACATAAAAGATTAAACAATAACTTTTATTTTTTTTTGCTCGGTAAAGATAGAAATTTTAAAAAAGAGAAAGGAGAAGAAAACAATACAATCCTACTGCAGAAAGGCAGCAACATCCAATTCCTACAGATAGGAAGAAGAAACACAACCCAAAAACCAAATTACATCAAAGAGAAACAAAAAAACATCAGTGAGTATCAAATAAAAAATTGCCTCCATCCAACAATCATAAGAGAAATATCAATTCCTTTGAAGCAGGGAGAATCTTTAGCCCAATGAAAAGCGTTAATTTTAATGTCTCTGATGGTGTCTTGAATCTTGAAGGCCTTATTTGAGAACACAAGAGCATTTCTCCCTTTCCACACACCCCACACAATAGCTGCCGGAAGCCTGCGCCAGAGCTGTTTTCCTCTTTCAGGGAGATTGTTACCTTTCCAGCTAGTTAAGACGCCCAAAACATTAGATGGCAGAGAAAACTGACTGTTGATACAATCATAGAAATACTTCCAAATGTTGTAGAATACAAAGCATTGAGTGAAGATATGATCTGCAGATTCTTCGCATCATTTACACAGCTTACATAAAATAGACTGATCGAGGCCAAAATTTCTCTGTGCAGATTGTTTATAGTGGGTAATCGCCTAAAGAAACTTGCCAAAGAAAAAATCTCACTTTTTATGGCCAGGCTTTAGACTTAGGATAGTTGCTTATATTATTGCTGGTGGAAATGGCCTTCTCGTACGCTTCTTTGACTAAAAAGATACCCCTCATATCCCCAAACCAAATGAGTTGATCTTATACCAAGGGATCAAGCATGATTATCTCCAACAAAGGAAGGGGATTAACTAATTCTTCAATTTCAGCATCATACAAACGTATCCTATGCAAGAGACCATGGTTCCAGTGAGTGCCTTCATCTATATTCTAATAAGCATCAAAAATAGAAACTTGCTTGTTAGTTGACAGTTGATAGAGTCTAGGAAATAGTTCAGATAAAGAACCATTGATGTGCCACTTGTCTTCCCATAGTCTAATTCTGTCATTTTTTCCAATTTTGAATTGGCATTCATTGAAAAAATCATCCAAGCTCGAATATATATTCCTCCATAGACTCACACTATGCTTGCCTCTTGGTTGCTTAGTCTTCCACCCAAAGCCAATAGTACCATATTTATCTCGAATTACCCGTGAGAACAAAGCTTTAGGTTCCTTACCTAGCCTCCACTACCATTTTGAAGAAGAACTTTATTCATTATTCTAAGATTCCTGATGCCTAGACCTCCCACTTTAACGGGTTTACTAACATTCTTCCACCCTACCCAATGAAATTTTTTAACATCCGCAGATTCATCCCATAAGAAGTTTCTGATAATTTTTTCGATGACTTTGATAACATGAGAAGGAGCCATGAACAAGGAGAGGTAGTAAATAGGGATACTTTTAAGAACACTTTTAATAAGGGTTAATTTACCCCCTTTAGATAAGGTACTTCTTTTCCATAAAGCAAGTCTAGATCTGCAAATTTCCAAAATCTTATCCCACTTGGAGGTAGAAAGAGTTTTCTCACCCAATGGCATGCCTAGATAAATTGTTGGGAAACTATCACAATAACAACTTCAAATTTTAGATAAACCTTCTATATCATCGACATCACCAACCCCAAACAGACTACATTTGTTAAAATAGGTCTTAAGACCAGAAGCACATTGGAACCACAAAAGGTTGTATTTGAGATTTCTTACTTGTGTAGCATTAGCGTCCATGAACACAAGAGTGTCATCCGCAAATTGAAGATGACTAACTTTGACACCATTAGAAGAATCAGAAGAAAGAAAACCTCCCAACAAAACCGTTTCTTTAGCTTTATCAAATAACATTGTTAGAACTTCAGAAACAAGAAAAAATAGAAAAGGCGAAAGAGGATCACCTTGGCGAAGACCCTTTTCGGAAATAAATTTTCCAAAAGAGGAACCGTTAATAAGAATGGAAAAAGGTACTTTTGAAATACAACGAAGGATCCATTTTTGCCCAATCTCGCCGAATCCTATATTTTTAATAACTTCAATTAAAAATGACCATTTAACATTATCGAAGGCCTTTTCTAAATCAATTTTGCAAATAACCCTAGGATTTTCCTTGCTTGAGTCTGGAATCAAGGGACTCATTGGTAACAAGAATACTATCTAGAATATTTCTACCTTTGACAAAAGCAGATGGTTATTAGAGATAAGTTTAGGGAGCATTACCTTTAATCTCTCGGAAAGAACTTTAGAGATGGCCTTATACACGGTGTTGGTTAAGCAGACACGTCTTAGATCTTTGACCTCATCTACTACCTGCTTTTTAGGGATAAATGCAAGGAAAGTAGACTTCAATCTCCAATCGATGAACCCAGACCTTTCGAAATCCTTAACCACTTTCATAATATCAATTTTCATGAACACCCAACATTTGATAATAATATTGACGTGAAAACCATCAGGTATAGGGGCGCTTTTTTGACCCAACAAGCGAAGAGCTGACAAGACATCGTCTTCAGTTATGAGTCTTTCCATCCAATCAACGTCCCCGCCATTGATCTTTTTAAAGTCCATGTCTTATAATGAGATTTGAGTGCTGTCAGTGAGCTTAAAACGAGAACTGAAATGTTCTAGAATGTGTTTTTTGATAATAAGTTTATCCTCCATAACTTCGGAACCAATCTTCATGCGAGAAAAAGAATTGCGCCTTCTTCTAATCTTAATGCTTAGTGCTTTCTCCTCTCTCCTTTCCTTCCAACGCCTTTTTTTCTTCATCCTGTTCTTGATTTCTCTTTCAATATTCTTCCTTGCCTTCTGATGGCTCGCGAGTAGTCTTCTACTTGTGTTGAGTCCTTAGCTAGAATGGATTTGTAATGGGAGGAAATTGATAAGTACAAAAGGATGACCCATATTGATGTTTTAACTCCTTATCTTTTTTTCAATTTTAATCATGAAATGTTTTACCATTTCAGCAGTTTTCTATTGATTTCCTCATTTTCTGATTTTGGTTGTAACAAAAACGGATTTTACGAACCTCATATGCATATGTTTATGGGTGAAAACTATTTCTGCCGGTTTTGGTAATTTGAGGTGTGTGGATGAGAAATGAGTCTAAACCTTAAACAAATGCACTACACGGGAGTGCTTGTAGATTCGAGAAATCAATCTATGCAAATCCGGCCTAAACCAAGAAATGGCCATTCCAGACTTGTTTCAGTTACAAAGTGAAGGAGATGGGGTTGATCTTAGAGAGGGAAGCGAAGAAGGTGTTGAGATTGTGAAGGTATTGGCTATGTGTGACTTGTATCATAAAGCTGAACTGGCTTGCAGGATGTAAGCTATCAGTTCCGGTGTTTGAATACGATGGTATCAACACTTGCCTATGTTGTCTGGACTTGCTCGGTCGTTTTGGAAATAGGGAGGAGAACCTATTTATACAAGTCATTTGAGCCTTATTCACGTCTCTCGTGGGAAGTAGAGGAAGTGGAGTGATGGAGTAGTGGAGTTGTGTGTTGATGTTACACGACCAGTCTTGCCCACTTCTCCCGTCATCTCTAACCGTCTATGACTTTCGACACGTTCTTGTGATGGCGCATTGCACGTTGCACGCCGTAAACCGCTGCACCAATACCCAAAGTATGTATCCCCAGTTTGTGACATGATTGATGTCTCGAGTGTGTGGATAGTGGGACCACGTAAAAGTAGCATGTAATGCTAGACTAAATAACTAAATTATTTAGGAAGTCGATACTTATGAAGTATCGTGTGTATTCTACGCAGATTCGCATCGAGTATATTCAGCATGTATGAAGCACCGCTGTTTTTAAGGTTTACCGGAGTAAGTCACGAATTTAAGCGTCTTAAAATAGCATCATATCCAGCCATCTTCGAGTGATCGTTTGGAGGCTATACAGGTAAGCCTTGACTTGACAGATCACTCCATGTGGAATAGTGGTGTACGGTGATTATGGTGACGCCTCATTGATAGCCTAACTCATGTTTTAGGCTGTCCGTCCAAGCTGGTAAAGTTGGACGGACGAGATGACTTGCAACCTTATTCTGCGACCGTCGGATTGGGGTTTAAGTGGTACGCAAGTTCCTTCTTTCAGCTTGGTCGAATCCAAGCATGGGAAGTGTTTTATAGAGGACCGATCATGCATGTTTGTAGACGACATGCTGGTGTCCATGTTTATACTTCACTATCCCACGAAGATGCGATCTAGGCCACTCAAGTTTACCGGTAAAGAAGAGCGGTTGAGATCGATTTGCAAATGTAAATCCCATGCTGCAAAGGATTCCTAAAGGGGCGTGGCATGCCACCTTCGTATGCACAAACCAAAACATCTAGCCAGGGTTTGTCTTGGTCGGTCGGACATGGAGATAGATGGGCCCACATTGATCATGTTGATACTCTTCGGACCGCTTAATCTATTCCCTGGACCCTTCATCCAAGCTGGTGGAAACGGACGCTCGTGATCGATTAGCGACACATGTAATATGCTGCAAACCCTAATTAGGGTTTTGGATTGGTCGTGCGTACACAACTTCAACCTAACGATTTGGTAGGCTAAGCTCCCCCTTTTGGGAGCCCGATCATGTGGGACCCATATTGGGACCGTGGTGATCATGGTGATACCTGACTGACGGTCATGGGCTTGATCTAGGCCATCCAGATACGTCGGCGAAGTTGGATGGTCGTGATCAGTTTAAGACCCTTAGCGACCCTTAAAGCATCACGCCATCCAGGTTATGGGTGAACGTTCACTCCTCCCTGGTTAGGTCATGAGATGGTCGGATATGCAGGTAGAAAGGGGGCCCGCCGGTGTGCAGGACAAGCTTGTCCGACAGGTCATGGGGTAATCTACGCCGTCCAATTATGCCGGTGAAGTTGGACGGCCGTGGCCGTTTTGAGACTGCCGTTGGCGGTATTGTGCGCACAAGATTTTCCAAGATGCTCCACACCAGTCCAACTATCCTACTTTAGGCTGGTGTTCGGTGGTTATTTGGGAGGCATGGTATGTATTCAACCGACTGGGCATAAACGCAGCCTACTGGGTGGTCATTAAGGTGGTGAATATTCCAATACCGCTTGGGGTCATGGATTTAATCTAAGCCATCCAATCATGCTGGTGAGGTTGGATGGTCGTGATCGTTTCTGAGACTGAAATGGTCAGTTCAGGTTCAAACATGATCAATTGGGCTAGTATAACACACCGAGAGTTGTGGCATGTATGGGTATTTCGTACATGTTTTATTATTAATGCTTGGAGATTCGTGTTGCTCTGCTGAGAACAACACTCAGTCGTCATGCCGCACCGGTAATGAGGACATGAAATACGAGGCTGGTCATGCATTAATTAATAATCTTTGTAAATTGTGGTATATGGGATTGTTGCTACATGCTCCAACTCTGGATGAATTTTTTGTATTTAATTCACGTGAATCTACTGGGATTGTTGCCACATGCTCTATTCTAGGTGAATTAGTAAAGTGAAGAAGTATTCATCACTTATTAATGGCTTTATCTTTTGCAAGATGTTAGTGCATAATTTTGGCTTTTACAATTTCAGCCCTTAAATGAAAATCCACCATCAACATTAAGTCCTCTGCCTAGCGCATAATGGTTATGCTATTGTGGGGTAGGCATAAGATGGTGACAAGTTTGTATACAAAAATGACTAAGCTAAGGTGAATATACATTTACCGCATAGGCCGACATCGTCAGGTGTTGTCCCAGAACTGGTCGGTCCTGATTAGGATGGTGGAGGAGCAGGGCTTGATCTGGCGAGTCGCTTTGGTTTTCTCCACACTATCTGGACAGAGCTTGGCCTATCCCTTGGACTAGGTGTACTCCCATTTGTTACACGGCAGCTTTCCTCAGATATATACGATAAGCATCATTGACCGTTATCTTGAATCGGTAACCTTTATAGGTGGCAAGTAGAGATTCCTTTTCTCCTGGGATTCTCGTTGACTTGCTAGATTATAAAGAAAAATTCTAAGGATTCTTCTCATCACATAGTCGTTCCTTTTGTATCTCAGGTATTGCTTCGTACTCATCTGATCTTCTGATTGACTGATGATGAACACATATTTTTGTGTGCCCATAACTTCTTTTTCTTTGCAGCCTATCATGGAAGCAATGGGCGATGATCATTCCGTAACTTCTCCGAGAAGAGAGTTCGAAGTTGACAAACCTGAGACTAATGCGCACGAGGAGGTAATGGCTAAAATTGATCTCCCACTTCGTGAAGTTGGTCGTGCTATACAGGGGATGTCTGTTCTGCACCTGCGTACCACCAGGGGACGCATATGTGCCCTTTCAGCTGCGATCGACATGGAAGAACGGTGGAGGCATGAGGAAGCGTTGCGAGCACCAGTAAGCGCAAGGGCGAGTAAAGATTTCAGCCATGCGGTTAAAGAGGCGGAGAGTGGAGCATAAACGGCCTCCAGATGAAGATAGGCGTGATTATCCAATCCATGACGGTGTGATAATCCTTGATTTTGACACGGACGGACCTGAGTGTTCGAAAGCAATCAGCGCAAACCCTAATGTTGCTGTGAGGCTCTGAAGGGAGAAGCGGTAGCAGGTGATGGCGTTGAAGCAGGACCCAGCAGTGGTGCAGGCGCGGTTATTCTTCTTGACGGCTAAACATCTTTGCTTCTTTTTCTCTTTTCAAGTGTATTCCCGTAATTTTTGAACCTCTTTCTTGTACTCAGTGGCGGCTAAGTTCAAGATCTTTTCTTCTGTTTGCTTACCATTGAATAAAGGTTTATGTCATAACCCCTCGTTAAGATTGCATCTGTATGTGCTCCTGACGTGAGATCTCCTTGGTCTTGCTGGGGCAGATGGCTCAAATCATTTTCCTTTTGTGCACACATTCTATGTCCTTCTTCCCATGAGATGTTTGCTTATGGTTTCCTTCCTTGCTCTAGTGAGTTGATTTAGGTTGACTCAGGACTTTGTGTTTTTAGGGGTAGAGAGGTTCTCAGATGGAAATAACATTTCAATTAAATTGAAAATTGAAACTCTAATTATGAATGCAAGTATTGCAATCATTTTCTGGAGGAATTACAAATATGACATGAAATTGTAAAAGGAAACACGCTGGAGGAAATAGCACAACGTTTTAAAGTGTGGAGGACGCTGGAAAGTGCTAGCACAACGTCTTAAGTTCGGTAGGGTTTGAGCCATTGTGAGTGAATTGTTATGCCTTATAGTTTATCAGCGTTGATGAGCTTGCAGTAGCCGCCCAGGATAACATCTGCTACCAGGTACGGTTCATCTTCTCTTTCGGTGGGTGAGTCAGGTGGAGTGGCCATTTTCACCGTCATGCTCCCAACCTTGAATGCAGTCGTCTTCGTTACCAGATCTCCAATTCCAAATGGGTTTGGGCGTGCAGATACCTGGACCTTGGCCTTATCGTCTTTGAACAAGACAGCCGCTAAGCTCTTGATAAAACGTTTGAAGGGGCCAGCTTCCCACTCACATCTCTTAGCCGGGGTTGGTTTGTTGGTTGGAGCCAGTCCCCAGGACTTATCAGAGTGAAGAGTGATTGGTTGCAAGAAGGCTTGCGTGATGAGACTTACTTGAGCTCGAAACCTCTTAATGTATGCTGATGGGCTCTCTTCAGGAAATTGTGTCGCATTGGCAAGTTGCAGGTGCGGAAACGGATGCCTTCAGTGCAGACGGCTTGTTATAGATCCTTTCAGTGTCGTAACCGGTAGAGGGCAAACTCCCAGTGTTGTCTTGTTGTCGTGTACCCAAGAGCGTCCTAGGATTATGTCGTAATTCAGATGCTCTCTGACTATGTAGAACTTTGCTTGTGTCGAGGCATCGCCCAATTTTACTTCAAGATTGATGTATCCATATGCATCTATGAGTTCTCCTTATGGAGTCTTAATCACAATTGGGTTGCGAGTAGCCTCCTGTTTTGAAATATTTGCTGCTTTTAAGGTCTGGAGAGTGATGATGTTGAATTCAGAGGACGTATCGATCAATGTGTTATCGAACTCGATGTCCTTAAAACGGGCAACGGTTAAGAGTCCCCAATTTCCCTTGCTTGCATCTTCCAGCAAGGACTGAGGTTTCGAGACCGCTTCCTCTTCCAGATACAAGCGCGTGCCTGAGACAACGCGGTTGAGGGCTGCAAATATGTCCTGACGTTGTGCTTTGGAGAAGTACAAGATCTCGCATAAATGTTCCATCATAGATTGTACAGTCTTGCGAACGAAATCCCCAGAAATCATGCAGTTCCTGCCAGGAAGAGGATCTCTACGAACACCTTCATTTCCAAGCTGGAGTTCTCCCGTCTCTATCTTTTCCCTGAAGATTTGTTTCAGCCTGTTGCAGTCTTTGGTTGGATGGTGAACGAACCTATGGTAGCGACAGTACTTGGGATCCGCCATATCTTTCTCAGTTGGTGGACGTCTGATAGGAGGCAGTTTGATGGCATCGTCTTGAATCCATGCCTCCAAGAGTTCCACTACTTCATTCATGGGGAATGGGAAACCTGTATCTTCGGTGTCTTGTGCAGGGGTCTTACCCGCTCCCTTTTGAGAAGAAGTCATGTGCGCTGGAGCCGCACGCTTGGGTTGTTATTCTGTTGCTGAAGCTTTCCTTTTTCCTCCTTCGCCTACCATGCTCACAGAAGGACCACTGTTGTATTGTTTGTTTGTGAGGCGTCTGCTTCCTCGACTCTCACGTGGATCTTCATTTCGAACGACCCTGGTTCTCTCTAGCAACGCCGGGGCGGTTGTGGCTGACCGTTTGGCAGCTTCATGGAGTTCGGAGAACGTCTGAAAGCCCAGATTCTCTAGTAAAGCGCGATATATGGGTATCATACCGTTGATGCACAACTCCACCAGCTGACGTTCAGTGATGTTCGGATCATGACAATCTAGCGCTTGAGTTATGAACCTCTTAACGAAGTCGTTCGGATGCTCGTTGTTCCGCTGAGAGACTCTCCCTAGATCTGAAAAGGTGATCTGCTCGGACACGAAGAAATATTTCCTGTAGAAAGCACCGACCATTTCCCCCCAATTGGATATGCTGTCAGGTGTGATGTTGTTGTACCAGGTGTACGCCCTTCCCGTAAGTGATTTCGAGAAATCTTTCAGGCGGAGAACATGATTGTACTCATGCTCTCCCAAGGATTCCAAAAATCGAGAAACGTGTTCACGAGCGTTACCAGTACCATCGTAGAGGGAGAACTGAGGAGAGGTGTATCCTCTTGGAAGAGGGATTCGTTGCATATCTTGAGGGTACGGCAGTTGATGTTGGTGTGCATCCATCAGATTTCCTTTGCCTCGGTTTTGGAGAAGTCATTCCAGGTCCTCACGTGTGATGAAGTTGGATGGCTGGTCCCTCTCTCTTGGGCGTTCAGGAGCAACACGAGCTTCTTCACTCAAGTGGGTCCGATTGGAAACGCCTGCTCCGGGTGTATTGAAGGTATTTCTTGCTGGCTCTAAGGGTTGCCGTGAATCTTCTGGAAATCTTTCAGTTAAAGTTTTAAGGAAAGTGAGTACCTCTTTACGAGTTGCGGCCATATCTGTTTGAGTCTTAGCAAGAATTTTCGCTTCTCCATCAAGTCTGCAATGGTAATAGACGGTGGCCCTCCTCTTGCGCCTCCGGCTCCTCGTCCTGATGAAGGAGTGAAAATTGTTGCTCTGGTGACCACTGGAGGCGTTACACTTGAGGATATGCCGGGATTTGCGGTTGCTCTGGCTCTAGTGATGGGGGGCGTTACACCCACTGGAATGTCTCCTGCTTTGCTAGCGTTGGTGATAGGAGTAATGGCTCCACGAGATGTATTGACCACTGTAGCTCCACTGACGGGTACATAGACACCGGGAGTGTTATCCGTACTAGCTCCATCAGGATTGATTGTTGATCCAGACCTGAGTCCTACCATCTTGAAATGAAATGCTGATTGAATTGATTCTAAGATATACCTTTTTGAAATTGATAAAATTGGATCGGATTTCGAAGAAATTGACTTTACAACCGAGAGATTAACCTCCCACCGTGGTCGCCAATTGTTTATGGGTGAAAACTATTTCTGTCGATTTTGGTAATTTGAGGTGTGTGGATGAGAAATGAGTCTAAACCTTAAACAAATGCACTACACTGGGATTGCTTATAGATTCGAGAAATCAATCTGTGCAAATTCGGCCTAAACGAAGAAATGGCCGCTCCATACTTGTTTTCGGTCACAAAGTGAAGGAGATGGGGTTGATCTTAGGGAGGGAAGCGAAGAAGGTGTTGAGATTGTGAAGGTGTTGGCTATGTGTGACTTGTATCGGAAAGCCGAACCGACTTGCGGGATGTAAGCTATCGGGCCGGTGTTTGAATACGATGGTATCAACACTTGCCTCTGTTGTCTGGACTTGCTCTGTCGTTTTGGAAATAGGGAGGAGAACCTATTTATACAAGTCATTTGAGCCTTATTCACGTCTCTCGTGGGAAGTGGAGGAAGTGGAGTGATGGAGTAGTGGAGTTGTGTGTTGATGTTACACGACCAGTCTTGCCCACTTCTCCTGTCATCTCTAACCGTCCATGACTTCCTGACACGTTCTTGTGATGGCGCATTGCACGTTGCACGCTGTAAACCGCCAGACCAATACCCCAGTATGTATCCCCCAGTTTGAGACATGATTGATGTCTCAAGTGTGTGGATCGTGGGACCCACATAAAGTAGCATGTAATGCTAGACTAAATAACTAAATTATTTAGGAAGTCGATACTTGTGAAGTATCGTGTGTATTCTACGCATGTACTGCATCGAGTATATTCAGCATGTATGAAGCATCGATGTTTTTAAGGTTTACTGGAGTAAGTCACGAATTTAAGCGTCTTAAAATAGCATCATGTCCAGCCATCTTCGAGTGATCGTTTGGAGGTTATACAGGTAAGCCCTGACTTGACCGATCACTCCATGTGGAAGAGTGGTGGATGGTGATTATGGTGACGCCTCATTGATAGCCTAACTCATGTTTTAGGCTGTCCGTCAAGCCGGGTAAAGTTGGACGGACGAGATGACTTGCAACCCTCTTCTGCGACCGTCGGATTAGGGTTTAAGAGGTACGCAAGTTCCTTCTTTCAGCTTGGTCGAATCCAAGCATGGGAAGTGTTTTATAGAGGACCGATCATGCATGTGTGTAGACGACATGCTGGTGTCCATGTTTATACTTCACTATCCCACGAAGATGCGATCTAGGCCACTCAAGTTTCTGCAGAAAGAAGAGCGGTTGAGATCGATTTGCAACAGAAATCCCATGCCGCAAAGGATTCCTAAAGGGGCGTGGCATGCCACCTTCAGGGCGTACAAACCAAAACATCTAGCCAAGGTTTGTCTTGGTCGGTCGGACATGGAGATAGATGGGCCCACATTGATCATGTTGATACTCTCCGGACCTGCTTAATCAATTCCTGGACCCTTCATCCAAGATGGTGGAAACGGACGCTCGTGATCGATTAGCTACACATGTAATATGCTGCAAACCCTAATTAGGGTTTTGGATTGGTCGTGCGTACACAACTTCAACCTAACGATTTGGTAGGCTAAGCTCCCCCTTTTGGGAGCCCGATCATGTGGGAGCCATATTGGGACCGTGGTGATCATGGTGATACCTGACTGACGGTCATGGGCTTGATCTAGGCCATCCAGATACGCCGGCGAAGTTGGATAGTCGTGATCAGTTTAAGACCCTTAGCGACCCTTAAAGCATCACGCCAGCCAGGTTATGGGTGAACGTTCACTCCTCCCTGGTTATGTCATGAGATGGTCGGCTATGCAGGTAGAAAGGGGGCCCGCCGGTGTGCAGGACAAGCTTGTCCGACAGGTTATGGGGTAATCTACGCTGTCCAATCATGCCGGTGAAGTTGGACGACCGTGGCTTGTTTTGAGACTGTCGTTGGAGGTCTTGTGCGCACAAGCTTTTCCAAGATGCTCCACACCAGTCCAACCATCCTACTTTAGGCTGGTGTTCAGTGGTTATTTGGGAGTCATGGTATGTATTCAACCGACCAGGGCATAAACGGGCCCGCTGGTGGTCATTAAGGTGGTGAATATTCCAATACCTGCTTGGGGTCATGGATTTAATCTAAGCCATCCAAACACTGGGGTCATCTTTGGTGAGGTTGGATGGTCGTGATCGCTTTCGAGACCGATATGGTCGGTTCGAGTTCAAACATGCTCAATCGGGCTAGTATAACACACCGAGAGTTGTAGCTCTGTATGGGTATTTCATACATGTTTTATTATTAATGCATGAGATTCGTGTTGCTCTGCTGAGAACAACACTCAGTCGTCATGCCGCACCGGTAATGAGTACAGGAAATACAAGGCTGGTCATGCATTAATTAATAATGTAAATTCATTGTGGTATATGGGATTGTTGCTACATGCTCCAACCTAGATGAATTTTGTGTATTTAATTCACAGAATACTGGATTGTTGCCACATACTCTATTCTAGGTGAATTAGTAAAGTGAAGAAGTATTCATCACTTATTAATGGCTTTATCTTTTGCAAGATGTTAGCGCATAATTTTGGCTTTTACAATTTCATCCCTTAAATGAAAATCCACCATCAACAACATATTCATTCATTTATCATTCCATTTCATTGCTCCATTGCCCATTATAACTTTAAGATACCCAAACAGTTGTTTCTGGGTATTTTGCCATCTTAGATTCATATCTTAAATAACGAGAATTCATTAAAATTTAGGAATTATATTTACATACTAAAATAGAAAACATCACAGATACATTAAGAGAAAGCAACATGAGAAATGTAGTGCAAAGAAATATAAATGCAAAGATGGTTGCAAAGTTTCTAGCCCTGAAACTTTTTAATATAGCTTTAAAATACTAGTTCTCTAATCATTCATCTGCTTCTTGCTTTTCCATTTCTTCATTGTGCCCCTTTCATCTCTTTCTGAGATATCTTGCATCCCTTCTCCGAATATAAAAATAGTCGACCCATAAGGTATCTCTTCGAGATAGATCTTAGCATCAAGAGATGAACCCTTCTCTATTTTGAATTGGATAATCCTATTAGCACAAGGACATAGCTTATCCTTCTCTTCTCTATTGAGATTGCAATAAGATATATATTGAGCCTGGTTAGGATGTAGAAAAGCTTCGTATAAGCATGTTGAACATCTAAAGTATTGGATGCGGTGTAGATGATTATCTCTACAACGCATGACCCTGGTGGATGAAATCTTTACATCTTTTGGTACTTTTTTTTATGGTTGCAAGCCATTGTGACTAATTTTTGCTTAGTATACACAAGATTTACTCTGCTAATCCTTTGATTATCCTAATTTATAGTGGTATAGGAGGGATATAAACCGATTCGAACCTGATAAATTAAAGTCTCTTAATGAAATTATCTCTCCCTCTTCACTCCTGTTTAATCCTCTAGCCCTCTTCCTTGACATGCAATAATGAGCATCCTTATCTTCTCTTAATAATGTTATGACCATCTCTTCAATCTTGTCTTTTGTTTTTGTTGCCAGGAATCTTTATTTCAATCCCTTGACTCTATGTTGTTTCCTTAGTAATTTAGTCAATTTTTAAGATAAGTCTTTATGCCAAGTTCGTGAATTAAGCAAACTTAAGTGTTTCTAGATAGTTGTTAAGTCAGTAGTTAAGAAGTGAGACAGGGTTCGTGTATAAGCTTCTTAAGAATTGTAGGAGATGATTAGTTCAAAATGGCTCAGTTCATGACTAGCTGAATTAAGCGTCTTGCATGGAGCCATGATTTTTAACTATTTAGAGTTAACACAGACAATTCAATTTTAGAATGGTTATCGTGATTCTTATCGAGGTGCTTGTTTTCATATTTTTGTTAAATAAAACCAAGAAGTATAGTAGAAAGAAAGATGTTTCTAATCATAATTTCATCTTCATTAACTGAACAACGCATGCAAAATACATAAAATAAACATACTTCTAAATCCTAAAACAATATTCTTAAATTTAACACCCACTAGATTCATACATGATCAACCCGTCTCTTTCTTACCCTTTTCGGAGCTGCCTAGTATTCTATTTCACCTCGTGCTTCTGCCTGCTCATCGGCTTCAAAGTTCCCCTTTCCCTTGTTCCATAGGTATTTGGCCTCCATCTTTCGGACATAATCATAATATAGCCCTGAAGGCATTTCACTATACAAGAGAGTGACATCAATTGGAATACCATGCTCTATTTTAAACTGAATCTCAGCCTTAGTATGATCATCCAACCTCTCTTTCTCCTCTGGCTTCAAATTGCAATAAGCTAAATGATTTGCTTGTTCAGCATGTAAAAACCTATCAGTGCTGCATAAGTAAAAAAAGTAATATTGAATCCTGTGAAGATGGTTGTATCTGCATCGCATTGCTCTGGGAAAGGATACAGGTACACCTTCAAGAATAACACTATGATCACAGGCCATAATTTTGAAAATATTGTCTCTCTTCTATAACTACCTCTCTATCTTCCTGCTAAATTTCTTCTAATTTTTCTGCCTTTTCATACTAGTATTTAGATAAACAACAACATTAATGTTGCGTATAAACCTTTACCCTTCTTTCCTCTGTTTGTGTCAACTGCCAAGTCTTTTCATCATATATTTCTTCTAATCTTTTGCTCTAAATCTCCTAGGTCCTGCTGCACGTTAAGAATCATGATGACTCTAGATACATCTTCCCTATTGAAATTAGTCTAACATAGATTTAGAATTCCGAAACCTCTGCCCCATTTGACCTTGCACAATAGCTAAGGACTAATAATACCTACTAGACTCTAGTTTGGGTTTAGCTAAGTGCTGATTTTATCCACCAGTCCATCGTCTACTAAAGCTGTGAGATATGAATGCTTATTAGGCCTCAACTAGGTACTAGTCTTAGTCTTTAATTAAAATTTTACCTAAACTATTTTATATACCTGGAAAATTATTAAACCAATTCTTGCAAGCATTTATTATATGCCATGTTCTGATAAGAAATCAATTTGAGTGCATAACCATCGCCCTTATTCTCCCTCAAATTCCCTTGTCCCTTTTGATTCAAATGTTTTTATTTTTTCAGTTGGTATAACTATAATAATAACTTGTCTCACTTTTTGTTGTTTTTGGTCCTTTATTCTTACCATGCTCATATAGTATTAAGTTAATAAATATGTTCAGAAGAACATCTTTTTAATTAATTAGATATCAATATCAGAAGGCCCTTGTCACTGGTTAACAACACCATAGTCTGGGAATTTTCTGTCCTGTCAAGCCTTTCATGCTTAGTAATTTTTACGCCATGCCATGTCTCCAATTCTAGGATGATGCTTCCCCCAAAATTGTTTAATCAAAGGTTTATACCCCAAACCTGTCTCAACCGTTGTCGATTTTTGATAGGCTGCATGATATGATAATCTTTCATCGATTCATGTATCATTCACGGGTTATTTTCCTTAGATTTCTTCTCTTGATCTTATAACTCATGGTCTCTCATTGTTGGTATCTTATTTCCATATAATCTTTCTTCGATATCTCTCTCCTTAACTTCTTAGATCGGTTTCCTTCAATATCTTTCTAATGGGAGAACCTTTTAATCTTTACAAACATCTGAGTGGTCTTTCTATAGCTCAAAGGTTAGAAAACCATAGTAATATTGGTCTTCTTCCTACTCCCCCATCTTTCATTAGGGATTTTGGTATAAAACCTCATAGTATTTTAGCAAGAGTCTTCTCCACGGAGATTTTGAAACAATGGGAGGTCAGAGGCGTACTTAATAACTTTTGGGGAGCTCAGCTAGGTTTTCAAATAAGGGAGGTGGATCCAAACTTGTTCATTATCACTTTCCGAAAGGAGGCTGACTTTCACTGGATTTCTACTAATGGACCTTGGTATCCTTTTGGTAATGATCTAGCAGCTACAACTGCCTACCAAGGAATGATTATTTTAACGGAGAAAGTAAAAGAAATACCAATACGGGCTTCTATCTCAAATGCTAAACATGAACACAAAAGTGAGGAAGTGTTAGGTTTGATTGCTAGCAAGATAGGGCAAGTTTCTAGAGTATGTAAAGGTTCCGAGTCCTCCGACTGTCTGCCTAGAGTCTTAGTTTGGGTAAACATAGAAAAACCTCTTATCAACCATCTTTTAGTGAAGGTAGGAAAATATCATGTTACCTCTATCTTCTTCAACTACCTCAACCTACCTTCTAAGTTCTCGCTCTCATTGTTTGCGTCTGGGGTCACAAAGTGGATAACTATGCTATTCTTCAAGGAAGGCCGCTTGAAGATATTTATGATATCTCTCGTTAACTTCCTACCCTAGTGATGATATCAATTGGTTAAACGATGTCTTAGTGCAAATATGGAATCCAAAAAGATAATTTCGATCACACGGAGTACCAAGTACCGGTACAATCATATTTAAACCAACCTGGAGTGAGATAAACTTTTAAAGACATCTTTAGAACATATGTAGAAGAGGAGCCCTGCATGCGAAGCAAAGGACAAGTTAATGCTAGTAAGGTGCAACAAAATTCCTCCCAATCATATGAAGTTTCAAGACCTTTTTCAATACTGAGAACTTGTCATCTGACGATGATATGCCATTAGCATCTTCCACTGTTCTAGGAAAAATAACATTCCCTTTTAATTACCCTGAGAACTTTATTCCTCTGCCTTCTTCTGAGGATGACCCGTTCAGATCCGCTAATTCGAAAACTTTCAGAGTCATAGACGGGTCTCATCGTGTCGGAATCGGTTCTTCAGCTTGGGTCTGGTCTTTTACAGGATATCTCGAACCCGGTTCTGAGTCTCAGTTCTCCAGCTAATCCAATTAATGGATCTTTGCCTTTGGTGCGCAGAAGACTATCATTTTCATCTCTAGAAAATGCTAGGGATTCATTCGACTCCCAAATTTCTGCATCTTCACCTAATGCTTCCGTGAATCAATCGCCTTTAAAATTTGATACCAGCATTTGCATTGCATCATCATCTCTTCAAACCCCATTAACTCAGCCAAAATCTGCTTTCAAAATTTCAGTTTCTGATTTTCTTTCCTCATCTTCAGAGGAACAAATTTGCTCAATTCCTTCTTCGGATGGAAATTTTTTCAAAATAGATCAATATGGGTTAAATATCTCTGAAAATAAAGCTCAATCAAGTACTTATCTGCCAGTTCCTTTCCCAGAACTCACCTCTTCAAAGCAACAGGAGGAGACACATGTACCTTTTAACCTATTTCAAGTTATTCTTCTTAATTTTAACTCTTTTCTATCTCCAAAATTTTAGCTATTTTAATCCATACTCTGTTGCTTAACAATTTTGAGAAATTAGATACATTTGTTTTCCCCTTAGAGTTTCACCCTAATTAGGCCTGATAACATTGACTTATCTACATTGCATGCTCTAGAATCTACATAACATATAAGTAAGTTTCTTACACTAGTTTAATTTGCTTGAATTACTGTTCTCAATGAAAATTCTAGCATGGAATGTGCAAGGGTGTAGAAACTCCCCAACACAAAACCATTTGGCTAATCTTCTGATAAAGAAAAACCAGAAATTTTATTTCTATCTGAAACAAAGAACCAAAGACCCTTAGTTAAAAAATTAATCTCTTCTTTCCCCAATTATCACATTGTAGACCCTGTAGGCTTAGCAGGTGGATTAGTAGTAGCTTGGATTGATGGTTTTCATTTTGAAATAGTTCAATGGAACATAAATATGATAAATATCATTGTTAATACCTCTTTTGACACTTAACAATGGGCATTAACATGCTTCTATGGTAGCCCTTGCCCAACTAATGTAAATATTGCATGGGATTTCTTAGAAGAAATTAGCAAACAAGTCTCTCAAAGACTAATACCATGGATAGTTATAGGGGACTTCAACATGATTTTTAGCCATACAAAAAAATTGGGAGGCCTCCCTTTTAACAAAGCAAATAGTGAATACTACTCAAAAATTCTAGAAAGATCAGGACTATATGACTTAGTGAAAAAGTGGGGGTACAACAACCTCACCCAATAATTCGCTTAGCAATCTGTATGGACTAATGATAGGTGTAGAATACACCGTATTTTCTATATAGAGTTTATGCTTTCTTTGCTATTTTTCGTGTGAATTATGTATTTTATGTGTGCTTTTGAGCTATCAGATACGCTGGAGTCGCACGGAGGAAAAGGAGAAGAAATTAACCAAATCTCTGGATTTCAACCGAGGTTACTGGTTAACCAAACCAAAAGAGAAAATGTGTTAAAAGCAACCAACACTTGGATTCAAGGCAGCCACAGAATTGATTTTTGGGTATAACTTGGAAGCCCACATACAGACGACTTAAGCCCAGATTTCATGGCCTCAGAATGTAGAAGAGGGTTTCTTCTTACATACCCAATCATTCCCGATCCTAAAATGAGAATTATTATCTCAATCATTGTTTCACCTGAGATTGAAGAACAGCCGTGGCTGTTGGATCGATGCCGAGATCGAGATGTTGAGAGAATTACAGGGAGAGATTGAGAGGGTGGTGGTTTAATAGATGGTGGTTTGATCTAGGGTTCGAAGCTGAGTGACTTTGGAGCTGTTGATAATCTGAGAAGAACAAGAGCATAGATTGAGAAACAGGCAAGTCAAGGTTCTGATGATTGTGTTGATCGAACACAGGAAAAGAGAAATGAAGGTCTCTGTGATGAACTCATAGGGGGTTGAATGGACAAACAAGATGAAGCAGAGATGGTGTTGAAGCTCAAAGGAGTTGAGGTTTGGGTCTGTTGGTGATTGAGAAGTGAGATGGAATTTCTTTGTTGAAATGAGAAAATGGAGTTGATGTTTGAATGGTTGTGAGGTCGATTGAGCCTCGGTATGGGTCTGTGGTGCTTAGATCTGAAATTGAGATTTTGAATCTGCCGCACTGAGCTGAGGATTGAGACTCTCAGGGAAGACTGGAAGACAAAGATGGAGATGATGCTCATGCCCTGTGAGCTGAGTAGGTTATGGAGATGCTGGAGATGTTTGTGCTGTTGTTTGAGCTCATGCTGAGCTGAAATCCTACAGCAGAGGGAAGAATTGGCAGCGAGTCGAGTGAAGATGATCTTTGTGTTGCAATGGCAGTGGCTGTAGCTGTGGTGTTGGCTTGGAGTAGGAACAGAATGAAGGAATGATTGCAGGCTATGGTTGGAAATTGTAGAGCAGGAATAGGCAGAGCTGGTGCTCAGGTTGCTATGTCAGGGCAAGCTGGTGATGTCTATGCTCAAGGAAGTGGGGAATGCTCAATGCTGTTATTGCTACTGAATTTGTGGGTGTTGATACAAGGTTTGGACCAAGTTGATTCTGGTGGCGAAATGGAGCATATGGGTTTTGAGGCCGATGGAAGAATTGGACCGTGACTTGAGCGGAGTAATGGAGTGCATGGCAATTACTAGTGTTAAAGGAGCTTGAATTGAGATGATGGTGCCCTGGCTGATGCCAGAGTGATGAAAAGGGTATTTTGTGGTAACAATCGGTGGCTAATAGATGTATGTAGGAACAATATTGCAGAACTGGGTTTTGTGGAGTAGCTGGTGGTGGTCTGAGCTTATGGCTGAAGCTATAGAGTGCTTGCAGATGGGGCAATTGGTGGTACTCAGGTGGAGCTACTATGTGGCTGGCTAGGCAAAGATGGAGCTGTTGTGTGCTGCCGTTTTGGTAATGGAAGTGAATGAAATTGAGCTGCAATACTGGTGGTTACAGGGAGAAGAACTGAACTGCAGAGAGGCAATTGCAGTGGGTCTTTTGGCACTGCAATGAAAATGGGCTAACAGGCATTGAGCTGATGATTGCTAAGGTGCCATGATGCTGTTGCAGGTGGAACTGCTGGTTCTGTTGGAGCTGTAGATGATGCTGGAATGATGGTAATGCAGGGCTGAAGTGTTGCTGTGAATGGCCAACTCAGGCAGAGCTGGTGCTGCTGGGATTGAAGCTGGATAGGCAAGGATCCAATTGAAGCTGGTGGTTTTGTCACTGAGTGGTTATAGGTCTTGAGAACTGAAGAGTTGAGAGTTTTGCCAGTTGAGATTGGAGTTTATGTGCAACTACAGGTCAGGTGCAGTCCAAGAAACTGAGTGCTGCAAGAAGGCAAGGGTATTGATGTTGCAGCTGGAATTTTGCTTGGCTGTAATGCAAGAGGTTGAGAAGATGATATTGCAGGTGTCTGGGTCTGGTGTGTGTGTGTGTGCTGTAGGTGCAGAGATGAAATTACAGGCCTTGCATTTGGCCTGGGATGGTGCTGAGGATTCTGCAATGATGGTGCAGCTATTATGGGCTGTGGAAGAAACGTAGTGATGCACCATCCTGGTGCAGCACAGCAAAGCCTGTGCAATGGCCTGGCAAGATGCAAAGACCCTGACCTGGTCTGACTCTCCCTGACCCGTCTGACTTTCCCTGACTCGGTCTGACCGAGTTGAATCGTTCTGACCTGTTGACCCGGCCGTGCTGACTCGTTGACCGGTGACCGGGCGGACTTTGCCGGTCACCGGGGTTATTTTCCGGCGACTTTCCGGCCGATTTCCGGCCACAATCCAGGACTTCCGCCCGACCGCTTTCGGGCGTATTTTCTACACGGGTTTCTCGTCCTTGTGGGCTTGGTGGACTCTCACCTAATGGACTTTGAAGACTTGACCTAATTTTGGAAGGAGAGAAAGGCTATAAAAGGGAGGTTTTCTACAACACATGTGATATCTTTTTTCTGGGAATTCTTTGAGAGAGCCACTTTTGTTTACGCTTCTAGGGTTTGGTTTTGTTCTTCTTCTTCCTTGTTTTATTATTGAATATTGATGATGATGAACTCCATAGCTATGAGTAGCTAAACATCTTATTGGTTATGGGATAAAAGTTGATTTCTCAACATGCTTTTGATTCAATGAATTAGTTTTGTCTCGTAATTATTGTTTGTGATTCACAATTAATAGTGTCATAAGATTTGAAAACTTGTTAGGTTGAGTCGGAATCAATCCGATTTGTGTTCATCTCTAGAGCTATATTAGGGTTTTCAATACGAAAAAGTTGTTTATCCCCGATTCTAAGTAGCATAATTGTGGTTAGTGCTTGTAGTGATACATCCTATTAGTCACAAGTGAATCATAACTTTTGTTAAAACGTCTAGTGCTTTTACACATTCGTTTGCATTGATGAGTCTTATTCCATAAAACTTAATGCTCTTAGGGAGTTAAACTTAATTGTGCTTTTACACTTTAGGTTGCTTTCGACGAAGAATTCACATATGCATCTTTTAATGTGGTTGTGATGAAAACAGGGAATTAACGGGTTATACTTGCGATCAAGGTATCCTAGGACTTTTAATAAATACGAGATTAAAATACCAATTCTAATCATTGATGAAAATACATGTTTGTGAATGATACTATCCCTTGACCAATATCTTCTCCTTATTGATTTCTCAAACTATTTACTTTGCTTTCAATTACTTTTATTTTCTTAAATACAACAAACATACATTGGGTTACTTTAGAAACTGAAAATTACTTAACAACAATTGCCTCTCTGTGGATACGAACTCTTCCTTACCTTGTGCTTCATTTAAATTTAGTGCGTAAGAAAGTGAAATTATTTTTGACGGATTGACACACGATCAACTAACTCCAATATAATTTTAAGAGAATCAACTAGACAGTCAGACTCAATCTTAATAAAAAGTATATCAAAGAGTTGTATCTCAATTTCTCGATTCAATACTTACTCATAGAAATCCGCGAATCTAATTGAATACAAGAGAAATTAACTTGAACGGTACCAAAGACCAATGTTCAAGAATCAATCAATTTCAATCAACAACCAAAGGTCGGATTTCCCAATTGATTGATTCAACGCACAACCTGTGAGAACTACAATTAGTACGTGGACTTCAATATTTTCTTTCTTCTGATTCTTCTAATGGTGGTTGCCTCTTCCACTAAATTAGTACGTGGACTTCAATATTTTCTAATAGTGAGAACTACATATTGAGATCTAATAAAAATAAATTTACTAAACTACATATGATATGCAGAATCCCAATACCTACAACCCGCGATATGGCAAACAAAGACGGATCAAATTAATCAACAAAAACTAATGACTTACATAAGTATCCATAAATTGATCAATGTCTTTCCACTCTTTCAATAATGGCAACAATAGCTCTTAATTAGTCCAAGAGCTTACTTGAGTTGCAGCACCAACTTACGTGACAATAACTACACATAAAACTAAAAGTTTAGTTTCATAGACGGTCTATCTTAGACTACTCCTTTTTAAATTGTGCGATTCTCAGAGAATTGGCAACGACGGTGGTTTATTCCTTGCTGATAGTAACCATTTTATCAATGTTTCTCAACTGTTAGCAGCATATAGCATATCAATGACATCCAATTAATGAGGAAAAGCATTTATTGAACCACATTTAAAACCCCAAAAAAAATATATAGGGGAAACAAAGAAAGTAGGATTTAATGCAACTTTGTGTATACCTGATAATCATCCTTCCAAGGTTGTTCTTTTACGTAATGAGGACAACGTTAACATTATAGGAAAGAACTACTGCACTAAACATTATACAAAAATATCAGAAATATAAGTAATTCAATATATATATATATATATAGTAGCAGGATTATCCAGAAGAGTAACTTCCCTTGATTTCTTAAGAGGTAGTTAGTTAGTAACAATTCTTCACGCATCAAAAAATATCAGATTACCGAATACAATGCTCATCAGTAATTCATTAGATCGTGATCACCAAATTCTAATTTTTTTGTAGGATCACCAAGAAAAAATATAATCTCTCGTTAATCGCAATTCATATGCCAAAAAATTGAAATAACTAACCAAAAATGTAACAAAGTAGGAGATATAAGTGTTATCGTTGTGTGAGTTAGAAACATGGATGGTTACCAGCACCTACAGAATACATCATAGTCTACGACATTATGCTGTCTGTAAATGGTAAGCAAAACGCCAAGTATTTTTTTTTTTTTTTGCTGAGATGGTATCGTTAACATAGCAAATGAACAAAGAACATTGATACGAAGAAAGGGAGAGGGAGAGGGCAGGTTCTTTGAAAGACGGCTACTATATATTTTTCGATTACATCCCGCCCGTACATAAAGTCATCAAATATGAAGCAGCCTTAACTTTTTGTGCGCTTGGTGCCTAACTACTGATTTTTGCTTGATCTTGTAATGTTAATTAGACTGTTTGATGTTCGTCTTTAATTGCTAAAGGATTTGGTGCTCTTTTCCCATGACCCCAATCCTTGACATAAAAAGGATGGAAGCTAATAAAATCAAATAGGAATTCAAATCTCCAATTGACAAACCGAAATAAGATCAGAGAAAAATAAACAAACCATAATATCCGTAGGTTCTTCCATACAAACCATATCGAAGTCTATTTTTGGAGCACACAGTTGGATGAAGATTTTACAGGTACACATAACTCCTTCTTTCCCTAATCAAAATTATATATAAAAAAAAAGGGAGTTAGGGTTGGCTCATATGACTGGAGATGTATTGACTGAAAGTTTAGGCCGCTTAATGATTTTACTGGTATTAGCAATAATTTCAGTTTCTTACTATGCTTTTGTGATTGTTACCAATGGTCCTCAGTTACTTCATGGAGGTTGACAATCTCTTCTCCCTTTTCCCATCGCAGCAGCAACTTCGAGAGCAGCAAGCCATAAGCATCCACAATAATGACTAATTCCATGAACTGTACAAGCATCGCAAGTTTGATCAGGAAACCCATCACTCTCAATAAGACCATCACCGTCCTTATCAAACCGTTCCATGTAAACATACTTGAACTTAGCTAGACTTAATTTACACGAAAAGGCATCGACCGATACCAAAAATTAAAATCAGGCACAACACATTAAAATATAGAAAGATATTCATAAGAAACAAAGGCTTATATATTCATAAGTATATATGATTAGAAACAACAGTTGTGCTCCATCAATAGTCAAACATCACCCTCACAAATAATAAGCCACAATAGGAATGCTATCACATGAAGCTTGCAACAAATTTTTTGACTAATGCATGTAATTCATCTCAGCTGGGATAGAATGTATTCGGGGTGTAATTATTAGACATATGATCATGGTCGGTGCTAAAAAAGAAAGAATTTAGGAAAATGTAACTATAACGGCATGGCAATCAAAAATTGCTAACCTGAGATTTGGACCATGATAGGTCAAGTACATCGTCAAGGACCACGGAAAGAGCAGATGAGCATTTCTGAAAGCGCAAACACACTCTCTAGAACCTTTACTTGGTCCAAGCTAATAGATTTTCGACTAATAGACTTCCTACCTCTTCTTTTCTTCTCAGAATTGGTTTCCATATTATACAACAACGATGGGAGACCCACTGGGTAAACCGTTTAAGTACGAAATCTCATCTTCCAACTTCTCATAAAAATCACCTTTCCTTTCTGACTTAACCACCTTCCATACATGAATTACACAATCCTTACCCGCACTCTCAAGATACCGACCATCAAAGCTAAATTTGATACTCCATACAAATACACAATGAGCTTGTATCTCTCGACTTTTAAATAGTGTCGTTAGATCCTTAAATGATTTACCATACTGACGAACACGAACTCTCTCAGGTCCATGAAAGGATCCATCCTGAATTTCGTCCATATCCATTGGACCATCATCTTCCATATTTAGAATACCACCATCTACATCTGGTTGTATCTCATCTTCAATTTTGGTGCTGCAACAAACTCAATGAAAAAAAGACAATATGTTTTTGATAAAAATACCTTTGCTTCTTAGTATGTCGAAAAAAAAAAAAAGAGGACGCAGGGATATGAGATTAGAGGAAAAATAAGAACATGACGGTTGGAGAAAAAGAGAGGAAAACAAAAACGACTGGAGAAAAAGAAGTTAGGGTTTGCTCGTGGAAGAAAAGAGGGAAGAAAAAGAAGTTAGGGTTTGTTTTTAGTTTTTTAGTTTTTGTTCCTGACGGAATATTTTTTTAGTTGAGATGGCAAGTGACATGGCGAGAGAGAAGAAAAAAATTAGAAATGACATGGCGCAAAAAGAGAGAATTTCTAAGCAATTTGAGAAGAGGAGGGTGAGGGTCACCGTGCGTCGTGGGAGCCCATATGACTTAGGGTTTTAAAGGAGTTAGATACATATTCTTGGTGGGGGCAAACAAACTGCACAAACGGAACATCATCTGATATCATTGGTCAACACTTAGGGCATGGGTTCAGAAATTTGGATTTCCCAACTATATTTAAGACTTGTCTAAATAAGTGTTAGATGTGAAGTTACAACCTACAAATTGATGTGAGATGCATCCAGGGAAGGCAGGAAACCAGTTGATCCCGGTCTAGTTAGTTTCTAACGTCAATTGCGTGAGTCCTGTTTCCATCAATAAAAGTTGTGTTAGACCAATTATATGCCTTTGCAATAAGGCAAAAGTAGATTAGGAGATATCATGCAGGCGTCAACAAAATATCCGTATACGTAACTCCTTTTTCTATTAAAATCAGGACGTGACGACGTGTTAATAGTGGTGACCAATAATTCCTAGAATATTTTTAGCAATGGCCCTAGCTCATACGTCCAATTATTTTTTAGTTGAGAGGCAATTCAAGTGATGTCGCTATCTTTTGCTTTTATTTTATTGGATCAAATCAAAATTCGCAGGACAATCGCTGCAAGTGGGGATTCGGGAAAGTATTACCGCCTAGGTGAGGACTGAGGAGTGGAAAAATTCACCCAAAAAGCATCAATTTTCTTTTTCCGTTTTGAAGTCAACGGTTCTAATGAAACAGAAAATCACACATTTTTCTGACACCAAAAGCCACACATTGGCATTGTTAGATTGAAACACCGTGAAATGAAAATGAACCTTTTTTTTTTTTTTTTTTTTTTTGGAACTCACCTCAAGTATGGGAGCCTGCTGTTAACCAGTTAGATCATTAATACTTGGCTATTTGAATTTTTTATTGGCAACCTTCGTTCCCGGTAAAAGTAAAACTAAAATACTTTAACATTGAGCAATATGATATTGTATATACATTTTATAATCTAACCGTGTGCTTTAGAATTGATGCAACAATTTTCCGATCATAGGAAAAAGAAATGGAGAGCAAGGCCAGGGTTACACGTATAGTGTCATAATGTCATTGCATGGCGACACTAAGCACTAAACTTGTATTTTAAATATTTTAGAAGGAATGCAAAACATTTAATAATCTCACAGGTGGTATCCAAATGCTGATATTTTCTAGCGAAAAATGAAATGCTCCCCCGCTACAAAGAGTACAAGTAGTAAAGATTTGAAGGGGAAAGAAACAAAAAGGAAATACATACTATAACATTAAGCACACAAAAATTGTCATGTAGGACAAAGGAAGAAACAAAAAAACAGAGTTTGAAGCTAAAGAGTTGTAGAGCCAGGAATGAGAGACAAAAGGAAATATCCTTGTTATGGGGTCTTGTTGGAGGCAGCAAGATCCTTTTTTTGGGACCAAAATATGGTTGGCCGGCCATCAACTAGCCAAAGTATGGTTGACATGTAATGTGTGCATCAACATAGTACTCTAAGTTACGACATTTTTCATACCATGTCTCCATAGTCACATATCTTAATATTTTCAATTGCATAAATGGAGGTTAGTTTGAACTTTGTTGGGCTCGTTGCCTCATTCAGATAAAGTTCTTTAACATAGGAAAAACAGATTTTTAGGATAAAAAGATTATTAAATAGATAAATCATAAATTTTCGTACATAGTAATTTCAACTAAATATACAGAATCTTTAAGATCAGTGTCACTGTAGGACAGTGGTAAAGCCACTAGGTGATGATACTAGTGACAGTGATCTGAGTTCGAAACTCGCTAGTATCAGATTCTTTACCGATCAAATTTCAAAAAAAAAATAATACTTAATAATCTTTAAGCCCAGTATGGCAATGACACATATAGATATGGTGTTGCGCAAACCATTCAGTCTCCTTTTCTCACATCGGTTCACATGAAAGTTACTACTCTTTTGTAGAGATAAAGCTTGGAAACATACATGTAAACAACTAAGTTTAACGCGCTAAGTCCAGCTAGGAACCAATAAAAATAATCGAGATGAGCTCGATTTAGATTATCAGGAAACCAGGTACCTTGACTGCTCCCACGAGAAAATTTGTCAATACCATAGATGAGAAAGCTACTAAGAAAGTTCCCTATGCCAAAAATGCTCAAGTACAAGGAAAGACCCATACTTCTCAAGTCGTCTGGCACTTGATCGTAAAAGAATTCTTGCAAGCCAATCATGGCGAAAACCTCAGCTATACCAAGCAGAATATATTGAGGAACCAACCACCCGAAACTGATAGGAATTATTTCATTCGGCTTGTCTATTAGTCCGTAATCGAAAGCAGTTTGGAGTCTCTTCTTCTCAACTAAAGCGGATAGAACCATTGCCAATGTAGATAGAAATATGCCACAACCAATTCTCTGAAGCATTGTTATGCCACTTTCTTTTTGGGTTAAAACTCGACTTAAAGGAACAAAATATCGGTCATAAATTGGAATGAAAATAATGATTGATAAAGACATGATGCTTAAAAGGGCTGCAGGTGGTATCTGGATGCCATGTCCTAGTATTCTGTTCATGGTGCTTGCCTGCTTTGTGAAGAAAGTTGAGCATTGAGCAGACACCATTGCATATACTAAACATATAATCCATATAGGAACCAAGCGTAGAACTATTTTCGCATCTTCAACCTGCTCAAGACTACATGCCGTGCCTTGTTGATTTGAGCCAACTTGATCCGAGTTTGGTACTTCGATCAATGCCTTATCCAAAAACCTATATAACATTAAAAAAGATTCAGTAAGAACTATCATTTGACCTTGTACTTGTAAACAAAAACGTCGAAGAGTTTTCTTTAAGGACTACTTAAATATCAATTTCACTTACTTGAATTGTTCAGCACCAACACGAAGTTGATTGTACGAGCTTCCCTCCACTTCGGTAGTAGGGGAAGTAGCTCTCCAATTCCTTGCTGATGCAACATATACTCTGGCTATTCGTAATATCGGGTTTTCTTTGTTATCATCTGTACTAAACCGGTAAGTTTTCATTCCACGTACAAAAACTAAGAGCCCAAAGAGCATACACACGCAAGGAATCGCGAAACCAAGAACCCAGCTTATGTTATCTTGAATGTAGGTCAAGACCAGATGAGAAATGCTACTACCAACACATAATCCAAAATACCACCAATTGAAGAATGAGCTTTTTGATGATCTTTCCTCCGGGTTTCGCTCATCAAATTGATCAGCACCAAAAGCTTCTGCGCATGGCTTAAATCCAGCCTTGGCAATTGCAATTAGGTACAATGATAAAAAGAAAAACAGGATTAAATAAGGAGGAGGAGAAGCAGAAGAGGTTCCAGTCACCGTGTCATCTTTGGTGGGGCTGATTAGAGAATTTAGAACTGCTGATAGAGTGAGAAATCCTAGTCCCTAAACAAATCATAAATATATTGTTAGCAAGAAATTAGACAAACTTGAAATCCTAGTAAATTCAGAAGAGATAGAAAATTTACCAGTACATAGATTACAGAAGAGTAGAAGATGGTACGATACCGACCAAGATAAGAATCTGCAACAAAGGCTCCAACAAGTGGAAGCATCCATACCATACCACACCAAGCATTGATATTAGCTACAGCTGCAACTGTGGACATGCCTAAAGGACCAGTTAAATAACTGATGAGATTTGAAGCTACTCCATAGTAAGCTATAGTCTCTCCAAATTCAGCTCCAATTATGGGAAAAGCTGATTTCCAACCACCAATTTTTGATCCGAAACTCAGTACTTTGGCTCCTCTGTAATCGACAACACCTTCAATTGTATCCAAGTCATTATAGGTCAGATAATTACTACTTGTAGTGATATTCATCAAAGGTTCATTCTCATCATTTTCTGCGAATGATAGTACCATCCTTCTCTAGCTAGGGGAAATGTAAATTTGTGATTTTGTTGTTGAGATAGCTAATGATCAATCCTTTTATAAACAAGTAAGTTACTGAATTCGTATTTAAATTGTTTAATTATAACCCCACCCCAACTTTCTTTAAGCATACAAAGGAAACTAAGAAATTACTCCAGCTAGACGTTCATGGTGTTAACTGTTAACAATTTGTAGTCGTGAAGTTACAACTCAGTTACAACATTATGAGACAAATCCGGAAAAGGCGGGAATATTGACTGATGATATTTTAAACTATTGATTTCTGTTTTTAAAAAATAAGGCTAAACTGGAAATAGATATCTAATGCTGCTAACGGGGGTATCAGTTTATTTCACGGTGTACCAAATTTCATATATGATTGGTGAAGATTGGTGAAGAATTGGTATACCCCCAACATAACTGGTACCCCTATTAGCAGTAGTGGTGTGATTCAAATGTGATAGTCCCGTTTTACTTGGTGTCTTTGACTCTTTGTCTTTATTTAGTCACTTGATAGAAAGCATGACAGTTTGATATTGATGTGATTAGATGCAAACACGTCGTATGACCTCAATGCTCAATTACCACTACTCATAAAAAGTAGATGTAATATGAGGACATACTTAATCATAGATGGATTGAAGGATTCCTGGAAACGAGTTTTGCATCATGAAAACGAGTTACCTTTTGTCTATTTGTTGGTCGTTATAGAATTATCAGCAAAAATATCACACTCTTTCGTTCACGAAGGAACTACATAACACAATTTTTCACTTAGATAGAATTTTTTGTGCTCTATGTTGAAATTCGTCGACATTTGGGTTCTGTTTGGGTTTCCGTCTCTTGTACAATGCATTGACATTATGAATGGTATATACCAAAAATTAATGATACAGTTCCTAATTATTATTTAGTTAAATTACAAGTTGTTATATTTACTACAATGCTTGGGCTTTTTCTTTTTTTTTTTTTTTTTGAAAGAAAAGCTAAAGGGGAATTCATTAAGGCACAAAGCCAAAGAAGACCAATACAAGACACTACAAACCAGCAAAGAAACATTACATGACACTTTTTTCACTCTCTAATTTAGACCAGACACAAGGAGGAAGATCAAAGACTCCATTTCCTAGCACAATTATTATTCATAGCAAACTTAGCAAGAAGATCAACTACTTGATTACACTTCCTATTCCTATAACATACTTGAACACTGCCTAAACATTTAACTAGATGTTGACAATCTCTGATAACATTTGCTTCTTCCCATCTGGTGGTGATTTGGTTGCCCTTTATGCTTTCCATGACCTCTTTGTTGTCTCCTTCCACAATGACATTCTGCAACTGCAGATGAATTATCCAACGAAGAGCTTTTAGAACAGCCACTGCTTCAGCTTGGGCAACATCTCTAGCTCTTTCTACCAGAGTCCAGGCATCCACCATCCTCCCTGTAAAATCTCTAATGATTAGAGCAATACCAGCAGTAAAATGATCAGGTAAAATAGAAGCATCAATGTTAATTTTTAGAGTTCCTGCAGGAGGAGGCATCCAACTATTATTACTGCTATCATTCTCATTTTTGTGCCTAATGCTTCCAAAGAACTTGTTCAAAGTGTTAGTGTTTGGAACTATGTGGATTTTATTTTCAGTGCAGAAGGTTAGAATCCTGTGTCTTAGGCTTGAACTTGTGCATATGATGTTGTTGAAGATGAGCTCACATCTGGATTTCCAGATGAACCACATAGTGATAGTAATAAGATTTATTCTTGGTTTTTTGTGGAAGCCTATGTTGTTATCTGGATTGGTCCAACTTCTCAGCCATTGTTGGATATTTGCACTACACCATTTTTAGGATTTCGCAACAAAGATTCGCAACGGCTTAATGTCGGTTGCGAATTTTCCGTTGCAAATTGCAACCGCTAATATTTAGCAACGGGTTTCTGCCGTTTCGAATTTTGCAACCTCCCATGTGAGGTTGCGAATTGCAACCGCGCTCGGTTCAAGCGTGTGAACCGCTTGCTTGGTCGTAAAACAAGAGCCGATAAACACGCCCTACCAAATTTCTGGTCAAGACTACGGTTTTTATTTCCACCCTTAATCCAAGTCTAGGGTATATCCCACCCATAGATGAATTCTATCCTCATTTTTTCTTCCGCCAGAACAGAGACTCAGCTCTCCTTCCCCCCTCTCCTACATCTCCATCTCCATCTCGATAAACCAGAGAGATTCAGCTCTCATCTCCACGACGATAAACCATAGAGATTCAGCTCTCTTTCTCCATCTCCATCTCCATCATCGTGTAGATTCGTATACAGTAAAATTTTTGACATAGTTTTTAGGGTTTTTAGATTTCGATTTCTAGGGTTTTGATTTCTAGGTTTTCAGAGATTTCATTTCTAGGATTTAGAGATTTTGATTTAAGTTTATCGAATCCTAGGGTTCCATTTAAGTTTTTCGTTTTTAGGGTTTAATGCTTGATTTCAGTTTTTCGATTTCACTTGTGAATCATTTCAATTTTTTTTTTTTTCTTTTCATTTTATGGTTTGTTGTGTATCTGAATCTAATACCCCCTTTGTTTTTTCCATGTTAGGGTTTGTCAAGATTGAAAAACTGGTCAGAGTTGGTTCAGGAAGAACTAAAAAGGTATATCAACTATGAAATTGTTGTGGTTATTTTCAAAGAGATAATTTCCATTTTATGGTTTGTTGTTTATCTGACTCTAATGTTTTTTTTTCCATGTCTAGGTTTGTCAAGATTGAAGAACTGAAGTTCAGTTCATTAGAGTTTGAAGAAGAACTGGTGAGAATTGGTTTAGGAAAATTAAGAAGGTATATCCAACTGTTTTGATTTTGATAGAATCTCATTGAGCATGATAAAAATGGTCCTAGTGGTGAATCTCAAAAGCTACTTGTAGCTCATTCTCTCTTTGTTGAGAGGATGTTTCATAGATTAACCTAAGGGCTTCGGCAACCCTACCACTAGGATTCAATTGAAGCTACATGTTAGAATTGAATTGGCGTACTTACGTAAATTTTGTGCAATCTCTTAACTAAGAAGTTTTTATAAGTTGTATGGTCTGAACTTAAGAATTTTTGTAAGATTTTGATTTTGATAGAAACTCGTTGAGCATGATAAAAATGGTCCTAGTGGTGAATCGCAAAAGCTACTTGTAGCTCATTCTCTCTTTGTTGAGAGGATGTTTTCGTTAACCTAAGGGCTTCTAAGCAACCCTACCACTAGGATTGATTGAAGCTACATGTTAGAATTGAATTGGTGTACTTACAAAAATTTTGTATAATCTCTTAACTTAGAAGTTTTTATAAGTTATATGGTCTGAACTTAGAATTTTGTATAATTTCTGAACTTAAAGATATTTATAAGTTTGTATGGTCTGAACTTAATAATTTTTGTAAGTCCGATTTCGATTTTGATAAAATATCATTGAGCATGATAAAAATGGTCCTAGTGTTGAATCGCAAAATCTCATTGTAGCTCATTCTCTCTTTGTTGAGGGGATGTTTCTGTCGTTAACTCTCTTTGTTGAGTTTTAATTTTACACCTTTGAGCTGTTATATGTCTATCGATATAATTGTTTTGAATTATCTTTTAATTGTAGGAAGTATGAATCCTATGTTAATGGTCAGAGAAACGGTCCCTCAAAGAGTTTTCTTTTGTGGTTACGTGAAGTGGTAACATATTAGCCTAAATTATGTACCTTGACTCTCTTTCTGTAATCTATGTAATTACAATTCATATTTTACTAATTAGCTTGATTTCACACATGTTCTCTTGCAGTTGTTAGAAGCTAATGAAGCAAACTCAACACTTTGGCGACTAGTGCATGGACCTCTCTTCAAGGCGTAAGTCGTATAAGAGATACCAAGTGAATGGATTTACTTTGTCTTCAAGATTACGAGGGTTGGTTGTGTCACAAAACGGTGGTGTGTCGATGAAAGCTATTACAAGTTATAGAGCGAAGTCAACGGACACAAGTTACAAGGAAACAGAAATGACCTATTATGGAGTCATTAGGAAGATTATCAAGCTGAATTTTATGGAATTCAAGAAACCGTATTTTATTGTGATTGGGTGAAGGTTGAAGACAAGACTAATGGGTGCAAGGTTGATGCAATTACAAAATTGATAAAGGTTAACTTGTCCAAGATGAAAAGCATTAATGTAATTATGGATGAGCCATTTATTCTGGCATCTGAAGCGACACAAGTTTTCTACTCAAAAGATGTGTCTGAAAAAGGGTGGTCTTTGGTGTTGCATTCAACTCAGGGATTGACTTCCTCTATAGATAGTATTGAAATTCCTAGTATTTATCAGTCAGCTCTTACTGACAATGAGAGTTTAGAGAAGCTTATATGTGTTGATTATGTGGTTTAAAGCTCTGTGTGATTAGGGATATTTTTCATGGATTATCTTATAGGTTCTGTTTGTTCTCTTTTCCCGATTTCGTGTTATCACTTGCGCATTCTTTATAGCTTCTGTTTGATATGTTTATGTGGATAGTGACAAAGGCTATCCCTTATAGGTTTAACTTCTTTCTCACATAGAACTTGGTTGTTATTTTGCAGGTTTTTATGGCAAAGAAGTGGAAGTAGATGAGAATGGTCTTCCCATTTCCGCAAATGCAACACAGTACGGAAGCCTGAAAGGCGCCTTGACTCGTACTCATGTCCCCATCTCATTCAAAACATGGAAGCATGTGCACCATTCTTACAAAGATGATATTTGGAAGGAACTGCAGGTTCATATTTTTGTTCTGATTTTTATTAAGATATTTTGTTTTTGCTGATGATTTGATTCTTTCCTTACTGGTTTGATCACTAAAATGATGACATAAATGTATTATGTATTAGCTAGCTCTACATACATTATAAATAACTCTTTTTTCTCAGAAAGTATATCCTTTACCCGAGCCTTGTAAGATTAACGTGGTTAAGTCGATGGCTCCTATATGGAGGAGACGCAAGCATGAGTTACGATATGCTTATTATGATCCCTATCCCACTCATGAGGAAAGGATTGCACATATTCCTCCTGGTGTACCTGAAGAGGAGTGGATAGAATTCTGTTTGAATGAAAACACTCTTAAACAACAGGAAAGTAGAGCTGAGCACAAGAGGAAGCGACAGCTATATGACCACTCTCACACCTCCCGGTCAGTAAACCTCATTCTTTGGTCAAAGCTGAACTGGTATGTATATTGATTTCAGTATTATGAATTTCAAAATATGTCCATTATGATTAGTCTTATCCTTCTTTAGATTGATTCATACAAATCGCCTCGTTATATTGGTAGGAGCGAGAATCCTAATGTGGAAATCACCACCTCGATGTGGATTAAAGCTCATACTCAAGAGGGAGGGGCAATTCTACCTAGTGCGCAGAAACACTTTGTGAGTCAGCTTGTGTTTTATCTGAATTTTAGTACTCATATGTATACTATCTACTAGTCATTTATATATTTTATATTTGACACATGCACTCGTTATGCTCAACATGGCGGGGATGAGCTTAAGAAGGTGCAAGAAGATATCAACCGAGAAAAAGTCATGGGTATTCCTATACCGAGACATAGATGTAGTGACTAAAGCTTTTGGGAAGGAATGTAGAGGACGGGTTCGTGCCGTTGGTCCTGTTACTCGTACACAATATGATTGTTCCGCTCCCGCGCGTGCCAAAGTACAAGAATTGAAATCCAAGGATGGAGCTGTCAAGCATCGCTAGAGGAGATAAGTACCAAGGTGGAGGTTCTCGATCACAAAGGTTTAGGATCGTATGTAACATTGTGAAGGAAATTCAAACTGCGATGCTGGGGTCGGTTGTTGCATCAAACAATGCAGTTGTTCACGTCACTCGCCTTCTCCTATTCGAATGATTCACTTGCTCAAACACCTACACCGCTCAAACACCTACACTGCTCAAACACCTTCACTCCGCTCAAACACCTTCACCAGTGTCAATCATCGCAGCGGTGTAATGAAATGCCTCCATGTTCATTGTTGAACCTTGATGATGAAGTTATTCTTTGTTGGTAGGTTGCGGCATGGTGCCATGGGACGTATGTGTCACTTGGCTGTATTGTACCATCTAATCTTGGAAAGGTGATCTCGGACAAAATTTTCCTCCCAAATGAACCGATCCCGAAAGCTAACACGTTTGTTTCAACCTTTCAAGATGTTGGAATTGGAGGGTACGTGCTTCATCCAAAGAAGTGCATCGAAATGACTAGTCTCATCGGCGGTCGACTTACTTTTTGGAGATATCTCACCATCGTATATAATGCTCGATAATCACTTTATTAACAAACATATATGGCTTTATCTTTTTTTTTTTTGTTATATATGTTCACACTTTTGTAGATGTGCATGCTAACATGTAGATTCTTATGCAGTTGTGCATAATGAAGACTCTCAGGCAGTTGCTGCTTTTTTTGCTTTTTTTGGAACACTTTTGTACATGTGCTTAGCATGCTAGCATGTAGATTCTTATGCAGTTGTGCATAAGGAAGAATCTCAGGCAGATTCTTATGCAGTTGTGCATAAGTAAGACTCTCAGGCAGTTGTGCTTAAAAACTTTGAATCATAATGTATCCATGTGAACCGGCAGTATTAATATATATAATCAGTTTTTCTTTGTGGATGTTTGTGGTTTGGGTTCTGTTGTATTTTGTTGCGTAGCTGATTGCAGTGCAGGTCAAATTGAAGCGGTAGTAGCCACCAGGGGAATATCAAACCCTGGTAAGTATACTTCCTTTGCTTATACTTATCATATTGAATGAATTTTGCTATTTCGTACTTGCATAAAGAATGAATTTTTCTATTTCGTACTTGCATAAAGAATGAAGTTAGTTTTGGAGTTTTATTTGAATTTGATTTCACTTATTGGCATGCAGATTAAGCCTGAAATGTGCAGATTTGAATTTTGCTATTTCGTACCAGGGAAAATTCAGTTCAACAAAAATTGAACTCGCCACCAGGTAGGACATTAAGCTTGTTGTATGGACTTGCACCATATGTCTATTGATACGCTTAATCGATGTACCCTTTTCCGGATGTCGATCGCTGGTTACAAGAACATCGAATTATGCGGGTGTTTTGGAACTGAAGTGGAAGAAATGGAATGCTAAAGAACTTCGAATTATGTCGGCTGGGCTTACACAGGTAGCTTACACTTCTCATGTTTATTATCTTGTTTTGATTCAAACACTTCAAATAAGAAAGCCACAGTACTTTAAAGCTCGCATTCAAAGTACCATCTTCTGTCTGCTAACTGTGTTATGTCTTTTCTAATAATGTGCATTGACTTTGTAATGAGCACGCATTGATTGTTAATTGGTAAAGATAGTTCCAGGGCATTGAATGTGTTACATTCTAACTGGGTATCATGGTAATGAATGAATATAAAATGTGTGGCCAAGACTTGGATTTAGATTTTCAAGTGCTAGTCAGTGTCAAATGATGGACATGACCCATCCAGGAGTTGTGTGTAAATTTGAAGACAATGTTTCAGTGATGATCTCAGTTTTTGAGTTGGACTAGTCATTTTACATAGAACTCAAATGCGCGGTTTAGCATTAGGATAAGAGGAGAACTGTAAGGTCATAAGAGCCACTTTTAAATTAGTATTTTGAACTTGATAATTAGATAAATTGTGGTCTCAGTCTAGTGTTGTTTTAGATTAGTAAATAATGATGGAATCTTCTTCATTTGTAGCCTATTAGTCTTTGACTCAATCTTTATAAGCATACTGGATATCTGATTAGAAGAATTTGTGATGCTTTGTTCACAGGTTAATTGAATGATGCTGAACAAAGCAGCAAAGCAGCGGCCATTAGGTCCCTTAGCAGCTGCAAGATTTGTAAGTTATAATGTAGTATCTCCTTATAGAGATTTAAGTTAGAAGAACTTAGAATTTTAACTTTATACAAACCGAACTTAGGAACCAAGTATGTTTATGTGTATGTCCATTAAATGAATGACATAGTTTGTATCAAATACTCATACTTGTTAACTTCAATTGAAGAATTCTTTTTTCATAATGGTAAATGTGGAATTGAAAGTGTAAAAGTTTGTATATCTCGTGGAATGTCAATATGGGGAACTGGGTAACCGGCAAGTGGGGTAAATGTGGGGTAATGGATTTTGACCAGGTCAATGAAGACCCGAACTTTTTTTTTTCTCGTTGCAAAAGCTTAGCAACGGCGATCTTCTCGTTGCTAAATTAGAACCGTAACCAATAAATTAGAACCGTAACCATAGTTCCGGCTCAGGGGTATTCCCCGTAATTAGAAAATGCCTTAGCAAACGGCAGACCTTGGTTGCGAATAAACAAAGTCGCAACGGCACGGTAGGTTTCTAACCTCCGTTGTTGACCAAGAATCGCAACGGAGCTTATGTCGTTGCTAAAAACTGCAACACCGTGTTTTGAAACGTCAACCTGCCGTTGCGACCCTAGTCAGCAACGTCCAGGCTCCGTTGCTAATTCCTAAAAATGGTGTAGTGTTGTGATACTGCTAATTTCTTGGTAGATCTCTGGGGAAACAACATTCCAAACATTTCTAGCATGGTTGCATTGAATCAGCATATGAGTGATGGTTTCTTGATCTGTGTTGCATCTCTGACATTGCACTTGCTGAGCTTGATTGTATCTAGCACATCTTTCATTCACTGGGATTATGTCATGAGCTACTTTCCACAAGAATAATTGACATTTATGAGGAATTTACAGATGCCATAAGCTTAGCCAGAATTTTGCTTCCTCCTCCTTCTGAGCCAGATTTTGATTCTTTTGACATAGGATAGCCTTGTAGGTGGAATTAACTGTGAATTGACCTCATCTGGTTAAAGACCAAACTATCTTATCTTCTTGTTGCATTGATGGTCTGATGTATAAAATTTTCTCTATTTGTTCTTCAGTGTAGAATTCATGAAGAGAGTCTAGCTTCCAACTCAGAGTGTGTGTATCAATTAGCTCATGCAATTTCATGTAATAAGGGTATTCTTCATAGGTGGAGAAGTTTTGTTGGACTTGTTGAGCAATGAACCCTTCTATCCAGTTATCTCGGAAGGCATAGACATTCTTTCCATTCCCAATTTGCCATATATGAAATTGCTTCACCCATTTAATGCCAAGATATATTCCCTTCCAGGATGTCATTCCCATTACTTGAAACATCATCTTGCAAGATATCTTCCTCTTTGAAATGTTTTGCTTTTAGGACCTCAACCCATTTCCTGTCTATTTCTTGGACTAATCTCCAGGCTAGTTTGGTGACCATGGCTTCATTAAAGATTTTCAGGTTCTTGAACCCCAATCTTCCCCATCTTTTTGGAATGCTGATACTTTCCCATGACTTAAAGTAACCTCCTTTAGCTTGCTTTTTGTTCCACCAGTATTTTCTTTGGATTGCTTCTAATTGATTTATGTTTTGTTGAGGAAGTATGAAACAGCTCATCTGAGACTGGGCCATGTAATTAGTTACTGATTTTTGAATTTGGGTGCTTCTTCCACTTTTGATTTGTTATTCCAAAATTTGCCATTGAATAAGTCTTTTCGCATTTTCTCATGTAATGTTATTGAAGCATTTTGTTTTCTTTACTCCAATAAAATGATTAATCCCAAGGTATTTCTTCCATTGGCATGACATTCATGTTTAGAATATTGCATATTTGTTGTTGAGTTCTTTCATTCGCTTTTTTGTTAAAGTGAATGCTTGATTTGTTGAGATTCACCATTTGACCGTAAACCTTACGTAACTTGTTGATGATGTCTTTGAGGTTGTTGATGGATTTGCTCGAGGAAAATAAAATGCAGTCATCTCGCAAAGAACAGTGGGAAATTGGAGGGCTTTTCTTATTTGGGTAAATAGGAGTAATGTTTCCATTGTCAATCAAGCTTGAATCATTCTCGCTTAATCCTTCCATGCATATGATGAATATATATGAGATAGACTGTCTCCCTGCCTTAAACCTCTTGTTGGCTGAATAGTTTCAATTGGAGACCCATTTAGGAGGATGGAGATGGTGGTGGTGGATATGCATTGATTAACCAGCTGACACCAATTATCTGATAATCCAAGCCTTTTGAGAATGTTGATGATGAACTTCCACTCCATTCTGTCAAATGCCTTGGACATATCCAATTTTATAGCAATTGCTCCATTACTGTTTTGAGTGTTCTTCATGTATTATATAACTTTATGAGCAATGATTGTGTTTTCCATTATGTTTCTCCCAGGGACATAAGAAGCTTGCCAGGGGGAGATTATTTTATGAAGTAGAGGTTTCATCCTATTTGTCATGATTTTGGAGATAATCTTGTAAGATATATTGCATAAGCTTATGGGTCTAAAATCTGAAGGGTTTTGAATGCAATTATTTTTTGGTATAAGGGTTTGAAAGGTGTGGTTGAGTTCTCTGAGAAGTTTTCCTTTCTTGAAGAATTCTTGAACCATTTTTATGACATCACCACTAACTATATCCCAATTTTGCTGATAAAATCCTGCTTGGAATCCATCAGGGCCTGGAGCTGACTAAGCTTTAATATGAAACACATTTTCCTTGATTTCTTTTTCAGTTGGAATTGCTGTGAGCACCAAATTCTTTGTCTCTAAAATACAAGGAGTTATGAGATCTAGAATTTCACCATCATCCTCAGGCTGGCTAGAAGTAGCTATTTCTTGGAAATGTTCTCTGAGAATAGCTGCAATTTCTTCTCTTATGTCCTTCCATTCCCCTTGTTTGTCTTGCAGCTCATCTATTTGGTTACACCTTCTTCTGTAATTAGCTTGGGCATGAAACACTTTGGAGTTCTTATCCTGGTACTTAATCACCTTTTCTCTGGATTGTTGATAAGCAGTTCTGTTCTTGACTTCATAAAGATTCTTTAACTGTTGTTGCAGACTTTGATGCTGCTGATTGTCTATCACCTATTAATTCAAATAATTTTGAATTTGTTCTTGGGTTTCTTTAATCTTCTTGTCTGTATCTCCATATTCTTTTATTCTCCACTCTTTCAGGCCTTTTTTGGTAGCTCTGACTTTGCTTGTAAATTTATAAGCTTCAGATCCTCGAGTGTTGCATTTCCATCTTTTTTTGATTTCTTCTTTACAGGTTTTGTTAGGGGACATAAAGTTGTTCATAGAATCTGTAAGGTTTGCTTAGGTTTTCTGATTGAGGATTAGTGATTAACAGGATTGGATCATGATCTGATCCAGAAGGGATAAGGTTTTTTAGGGTGGCATTTGGAAATATATGCAACCAAGATGATAAATATAAATCTCTATCCAATCTTGTTCTGACTTGGTTTAGCTGATCTCTATGGTTTGACCATGTAAAAGGGCACCCTGAGAATGGGACATCTATTAGGCCTAAAGATGTGACAGTGTTTACAACAATTGGGTGGGATTGAGTTGGGTTAATGAAATAACTTTTCCTTTCATAGCTGTATAACGTGGAGTTAAAATCTCCCATTATGACCCATGGCATGCTCATGTTTCTTCCCATTTCTTGAATAAAGCTCCATTGTACCTGCCTATCATTATCATATGAAGAACTATACAGACAGGTTAGAAACCACTCTTTGTTAGCATCATTGTTTTTCATAATGACATTCACCATAAATTTATAGCTATGAATGAATTATATGTTCAAGCCATCTTTCCATAATAAAGCTAGACCACCAACTCTAACTCTATCTTCATTGCACCAGATATTGGGATATTTCATTTGTTTTAGCAAGTAAGAAGCTTTTTTCACAGTTGATTTGGTTTCAGAAAGAAAAATAATGTCTGGACTATAATTGAAGATGCAGTTTTTGAGGTGATCTCTGGTTAGTTTGTTTCCTAGGCCTTGAAGGTTCTAAGGTAGAATTCTCATTTTTGTTTTAAAAGACAAACAATAATTGTTTAAAAGTTTAGAATGCTGAAATAAACTTAAAAAAGGCTGGTTTAGGATTAATACCACTGAGTTTCCTTGTCCTGCATTTGAACCTTGGTTGTTGTTGATATACTTGTCCCAGTCTCCTTCTTCTTGAGATCCCATTTGAAGATCATTATCCATCTTCTGCTGACTAGATTCACCTTCCTCATATCCCTCAGACATCTGATTAGAGCTAACTCTGGAACTTTCATTCTCTCTTTTCCTCTTGAATCTTCTGAATATTCCACTTCTACTGCCATGTTCTATGTGTCCCTGGGCAGCAACATTTGAGTTCTCTCCCTCTTGAGCTGATTCTTGATACATAGAATGACAGTACTGGCCATCTTCTGGTTTGACAAAAAGCACCATATTGGACTTTCTGTTCTTGTTGCTCTTTTTTGGTGAGATTCTGGTAGGGGCATCATCAATATTCCAATACTCATTCCTTGTCATACCATAGGGAATCTTATCAAGAAACCTGAACAAATTCTGAGATAAATCTCTGACATCCTTAGCTTTGTTCTTACAGTCATCACTATTGTGATCAATGATGAAACAAGCTGGACACAATTGGTGTGGCTGCTTTTGATAGTAGAATGGAATCCATTGTGTACAATCAGCTGCATTTTGGGCTAGGACTCCTCTGATGAGAGATTTGGAGATGTCAATTTCGATTAGAGCCCCAACATCATTAGAGTCTACTGGTTTTGCATCTTCAGGATCCAGTTCTTTGACTTCACCTAAGATCTTCCCCATTTCATTAGAAACATACACATTGAGAAACTCCTCTGGTAAGTCTTTGAAGATGACCCAAAATTTTTGCTTATCAAAAGCAATGTCTCTATAGTTTTGGGTTGGATTCCATGGTTCAAGAATCCATAGAAAACCATCCAGACACCATGGTGCTTCTGACAAAACCCAATTCCAATCATCTTTGGACTCAAAGGTGACAGTGAACAGGTTATTGATTTTTTTTCCTCAGCTCAAAGTTACCAATATTCTCACCCCACATCAATTTAGCTTGTTTTTTTAGCAAAACCTCTACTTACAATGTTATGAGTGATGACTTTTCCGATAATGCTGTAGCCATTTCTTTGGAGACACATACTTGGGTTAATTTGAGCAACATTGATAACATTCCTAATATCATCCGAAGAATCAATTGAAGCATAATCAAATTGATTTGTGAGATTATTAATGTTTTCAGAAGCCATGGCTGAGTTTGAGAGTAAGATGTTTTGAAAGCAGAAGAAGTTGATGATGAAATTGACTAATAGAATAACTGTATTTATAGGGGATTTTAAGATTCTTATCTTTTTACGTGTTTGAATCAGTTCGAAACGTGTTCAATTTGTCATTCCTTTTGCGACAGATTTCAAACGACAAGTGAAGGAATCTGCAACTTTCTTTCTAGCTTCATGTAATCAAGAAGACGGATTTTTCAAGGTTTCCATGGAATCGAGAAAACTCTCTTTAACTAGGACAAACATCTCGCAACAACAACACCAAGGTCTTAAACAAGACAAAGAAAACCCGAAAGCGAGATCAGGAACCTATAATCCATAAAGCAAAGAGACAAAACCCAACGTAAAGCAGTGAGAAACAGTTAAGGGGAAGCAAACAAAGAAGAAGGAATCTAAAAAATTAAATTAAGTTAAAGTGATTCTGGGTAAGAGAGTTTCTTTAATCATAGAAAGAAGAGCAATAACTACTCAAACGGTAACTAAATTCTTTGAATTTTTGACATGCAAAAGGATTGGATCACATTAATGGCGGTAGAAAATTAGTGAGTCAATCGCCGAAGTTATGAGCTCAACTCGGACAGAGTCACTTAGGAGAGGTTTTTATAAACTTTAAGAAAATGGAATCAATGCTTAGGCTAACCCCTATTGAACTGCTAGATTGGCCAAAAAAGTGTTGCAAATCAGAGAAAAAGTGTGGGAAAAAAGTTAACACTACTTCTGTCTACTTCTCTCTCCTAGCATTTGCTCGCAGTTCAACTAGCAGCGAGATTGAAATGCTGAATCATTCAGCGCTGAAAAAGTGACATAAACGCGGAACCATTCAGCGTTCTATATTTTTTTTACTAATTTTTTAGAGAGAATGTGATGGAGAGAGAGGAAAAAGAGGGAGAGAGAGAGGGAAAAAGAGGGAGAACGTGATGGAGAGAGGAAAAAAAGGGAGAGAGAGTGTGTGGAAAAAGAACGAGAGAGAAATGGTAATGATTAGTTGTTTGGAAAATAAATTCATGTGACGCTGTTTGGTTCAGCGTTTAGCGCTGTTTTATTCAACGTTTCGCTGCTAGATTAGAAATACCATGGGACTTAGGAGGTTGCCCTAGCTGACGTGGATGGCCAATCTAGCTGCTAGATATCTAGCCCATAGGACTTAGCCTTAGTATGAAGTAGGATCCTTGCGCAATTTTGTACACAATGCTTATTTCATAAGAATTGTGTCAATTTTTCTATAAAAGTCAGACGACAATAATTTGAAGCTATAATACACACATATATATATATATGATCGGTACAAGAGTTTATCGATCAAAAAGAAAAATGATACAAAAATCTTGTACCACCCTCGAAGAAGAAGGAAAAAGAAAAAGAAAAAAAGGATGTATGGCTTGGCCATTTTGTCATTACATCTTTGAAGCTAGGTGATTCTAGATTCTCAAAGATAAGGTAGCAAGTGAATAAAGTGTACTTGATTTTTCTGCGACAAAGAACTTCAGTACTCTTCTTATTAGTAAATGTCGTGGCATTGATTCCTTTCCAACCAAATATTCCATATGATAACCACTGAGACCATGTTGTTCTGTTAACTTGAATTCAAATAAAGTTTTCAAGATAAAGTTATTATTTATCCCAAGGCATAATAACTTTCCAATTCAATCCTTTTTGAAAATGAGCCCAAATCTTACCTGCAAAATCACAATGCAAAACATTTGCGAATATGAGATAGAAGCATAGAGTTTTATTAGAAAACCATACCACCAAAATATTAGCTCCAAATTTACCTGGCTAATTTGAAGCCAATCAAGATGTTGTGCCTAACTAGATCGAAGATAGGAGGCTTCCAAAAAAAGGATAAAACTACTAAATTTCCATCCTAATGTTAAACCCAAATGATCTAATTCTTTTCATATCCATTTCCATTTTTTTTTTCATTTTCAAACTAAAATATCATCGATTCAAAATCCGATAAGTCATTTTTTCTCTCTATATAACGAAGATGGCAAAACTAATGAACCAAACTGGCACCATTACTTTCCTAGTAGTAGTGATCCATGTAGAAGTGTCAAAGCACTTTCACCAACTAAATTTAGGAGATCGAAATAGAGGTTACTTAAGGTACAACTTTACGGTAAATTGAATTTTAGGGGTTTTAGTTGAAGTTAGTTGGGGGTATCACTGATTTTATAGCAGTAGGGAAACTGTTAGAGCATTGCTCGGTCGAACTCGCATGTGTTTCTATCTCAAGCATGTTTATCAATGTTAGTGATCAAAACCATAAGTCTTGATTTCTAGTCTATTATAGCTAAGTCTCGGACTAGGATAAAAGTGTAGTTGAGCTCAAGAACTCCATGGCGATCATCATACAAGACGAAGAACTACTCAAGGAACTGGTGGATCTTCAGCGACTAAAAGGTATGTGGAGACTTGAACTTATCTATCACTCAAAAGTCTATCTACTCTATCTCCTATTTTGAGACAAAAGTCGTTTTGCTATATAGACTTTGATTATACACATTTGCTATTTTGAGCCGAGTT
>JAJJWW010009199.1:0-49874 GCA_023531295.1 Papaver armeniacum
ACTATTTCAAGTCCTGCGAATTTGGGGTTTCGACGAGAATTAGAGTATAAAGATCCTTTTCCCACACCATGGTTCGCGAACTCAAGCATCAAGGGCGAATGCATCGCCACTTAATTGATAAACGACCCGAGAGAATTTTTTTCATGGGCCAAGATTTCATAAAATAAAGGCATCTCGGGGATTGTATAAGGGGATGGGAAGTCTGCGAGAAGTCGACCAGCGAGACAATAATTTTTTGATCATCACAATGATGATCATAAAACAATTTTGCAGAAAGAATAGATGAAGGTTCTTGATTGGGAATGGTTGATAGAGTAAAACCCGTCTCTATCAATTTCTGTTTAACTTCTTCAAAAGAAGACTTGTATGCACGACTCATAGAGGCCATTATCAGTATGGGAATGAATGGGAGGTTGGAGATTAGGATTAGCGTTAGAAGAGACGAAGAAAAGATTTGCAGTAGCAGAAGCGCAAATTGCGGAAGGAGAGAATCAAAGAGAAGTTGCAGAGAGAAACTAAAGAATGAAAAGGAGAGGAAGAGAAAACTATATATAGGGAAAAGATCCCGAGAAAACGAGGTCATTTAATGCGAGAAGAGACATGAACGGTCAAGAATAAACGGTTGAAAGAGGCGTGTCAAGAAAAGACATTAATAATCAAAATCCGTGTAAAAATACAAAACTGAAACAGATAAAGATAAGCAGTCGCGGGAACAATATTGTAAAAATCTCATGATACTCTTCCCTCGTAGGAGAAATATAAGGAGAGATAGGAGACGATATTTCGTATATATCTCAAAAGAAGCTTCGGAACTTTGCAAAAGAATAGAGGCAAGTACGTACTTTTTTAAGGAAAGTATTCTTTGCTCGTTCCTTCACCAAGTGAAACCACGAATATGACAACAATGAATTTTCCTTCAAATCGCTCTTCAAGCAATATTCAAGGAAAAAGAGGCAAGATGTAGGATCATAATATCGCAACGTACAAGGTTCGCGGGATTAATGAAGCGGCGTCGCGAGGAGTCGCGAGGAAGCTAAAATAAACGACGCAATGAATAAACAGGGCAAAACATAAAGAAGACGTGAGACCTGGCGAGGGTTAAGAAGTGTCGCGGAGAGCGAATGTTTGTGCATCTGCGACACTTGGCGAGACATTCCCAAAAATAAAGGATAGCTTAGCTGTCATCCACTATGTATTACCCTATAAAGGTCGAGTGAATCGTGGTGGGAGAGATCTTTTTGGAATTGTTAAGCAAGTCAATAGGAGAGAGAAAGTTTAAGAGTGATTTAATTTCTAAGTGTAATTCTATCATCCTGTGTAAACATTTCATGGACTCAATCAATAAATATTCTTGATCTTACATCTTTCAATGGATTAACTAAGCAAAATCGAGTAAGGGGTGTAGTGTGGGATTTCCCGCTACTACAGGTTGATTTGGGAAGGGAAGCAAAGAAAGGTGTTGAGACCAGAATAGTGGGAGAGTAGTATCTCGACTTGTATCGAGAAAGTAAGCTTGGGAAGCTTGCAAGAGATGAAAGCTTTTGGGAGAGCTTGCAAAGTTTCCTTTCGAGAGTGTAGTATTTTTCTCCCGACGAGACTTGTTGTGGGTGGAAATAGGTAAGACCTATTTATACAAGTCGAGATTGAAACGTACCCTGGCCTCATGAAGGAAGAGAGTAAAGGGTGAAATAATGGGAGGAGGTGGTAACCGCAAGGTCTTTATGGGTGAAAACGTTTTCACCATTATTTCCTGATTTATTTGACCACTTTATTCCTTTTCACGCTTTCTTAATGTGAGCGTGAGTATACGCTGCAAGTCAGTGACCAAATCAAACCAAAACCTAGAAAGCATCCCCAGTTTGTGTTGATATCTCGAGTGTTGGTTGCACCTTCTAGTGGCGCGTGTGGCATGTGCCATTGGCATGTGCGGAATTCCCTTGTTGCGGGTTGTGCCTCGAGCGTAAGTGGCAATGCCAGAGCTGCTAGTGGCGTGCGTGGCATTTGCCAATGGCATGTGCGGAATTCCTTGGTGGTAGGTTGTACGTTGAGTGTAAATGGCAATGCCAGAGCTGCTAGTGGCGTGCGTGGCATGTGCCAATGGCATCTGTGAATGCCTTGGTGGTAGGTTACCCACGGTTTGCAAGTTAGGCTACCGGCGTGTGTGTTTGGCATGTGCTGATGGCATGTGCGGAATGCCTTGGTGGTAGGTTACGGTTTTAAGTTAGGCTACCAGCGTGTGTGTTTGGCATGTGCCAATGGCATGTCTTGAATGCTTCCAGGGTAGGTTGCACGGTGTGCAAGTTAGGCTACTGGCGTGTGTGTTTAGCATGTTCCAATGGCATGTGCGGAATGCCTTGGTAGGTTGCAAGGTTTGCAAGTTAGGCTAGGCTACGTGTGTTTTGGCATGTGCCAATGGCATGCGTGGCCCGTTAGGTGCCGTGGCCTTATTAAGAAAAGCTAACTTCTGAGCACGTTGGCATGTGCGTGGCGTTGTAGGGCCGTGGCCTTGGTAGGAAAAGCTACCCGGCGAGCATGTTGGCATGTGCCAATGGTATGCGTGGCCGTTAGGGCCGTGGTCTTGGTAGGAAAAGATACCGTGAGCATGTTGGCATGTGCCAATGGCATGCGTGGCTTAGAACCCGTGGCCTTGGTAGGAAAAGCTACTAAGCGAGCATGTTGGCATGTGCCAATGGCATGCGTGGCAAAGTTAGGGTCGTGGCCTTGGTAGGAAAAGCTACCGGCGAGCATGTTGGCATGTTCCAATAGCATGCGCAACACTTGGCCTAGGTTGCATGGTTTGTAAGCCTAGGGCGCTATATTTGGCATGCGCCAATGGCATAGCGGCTTGGAAATATGGCTTGTGGTACGTTTCGGCATGTGCCAATGGCACGTGACAGCCATGTTGACCTAGTTGCATGTTTTGCAAGCCTAGGCGCTATATTTGGCATGCGCCAATGGCATAGCGGCTTGGAAATATGGCTTGTGGTACGTGTTGTCATGTGCCAATGGCGCACGTACTGGCCATGTTGACATAGTTGCACGTTTTGCAAGCCTAGGCGCTATATTTGGCATGTGCCAATGGTATGGCTTGGAAATATGGCTTGTGGTACGTGTTGGCATGTGCCAATGGCACGTGACGGCCATGTTGACCTAGTTGCACGTTTTATGTGCAGGGGCGCTATATTTGGCATGTGCCAATGGCATAGCGGCTTAGTTTGGCATGGTTGCCAATGAGTGCGATATGTAGTTTGGTTTTGGCGTCGCTGCCATGGTGTTTTAGTGTGCGGCTTGGTTTTAGCGTTGTTGCGGTGTGCGGCTTGGTTTGGCATTGTTGCCATGGTGCGGTGTGCGGATTGGTTTGGCATTGTTGCCATGGTGCTGAGTGTGCGGCTTGGTTTTGGAATTAGGTTCGTCAGGTCGAAAACCTAATCCAGGTATTTTGAAAAAAATACTATTAATTATTTACACCTCGAGTTAAATGCTCTTAGTTAATGTGTTGCGGTAACACTAGGTCATGGGGTTTTACGATTTTACCCCTTGTTTAAAAACCACCATCAACGGGAGCGTATTTAATTAGTCCCACATTATTTATATCGTGAGCTTAGGTTATTTCTCGACACCGTATATTTACACTGCACAATTAAAAATTCCATAAGAGGGAAGCACCAAGTTGAGCGGTGAAAGACTTGGGTGCAGCTCCTTTTGTCCATCAGAAGCATAAGTATCTTACAATAACATGTTTTGTATACCATGTGTTATTGTCTCTCTTTGTACCATGAAGAAGGAAAAAATATGGAATGAATTATGTCTCCACCATCAAGCCACAATGGAAAAGAAAACGTGGAGGTGAGAAAACAAAATGTATTATGTAAAACTGCTGCCCATCTCTCTTTGTACCAACCGGTCACAATTGTAAAACTACTGCCGCAATTTGTACAATGATGCATACCAAACCATCTTAACGGGACCAGCAATTATAATTCGAGAGCTAGACATGTGAAACTTGCATAAGCATGGAGTAGGATCCATGTCGACTTTTTGCGATAGCGTTAATTACAAGTCCACAATATACCCGTATTTTACAGTCGGTAAAAGAAATGTTAGCAGGACTCTAGAGGCTAAATGATAAAGCTCAATTAATTTAGTATTTAAGAAAGAAATAAAGCTAAACATTTGAAAATTGAACAATTCAACAAAAAAATATCAAGATAAAGAATACTGGTCAGATACTGTGGAACCGAACTATATTTTAACAGCAGCAGGTTGGTTCTTGAAAATTGTTACCATATAAACTTATCATTCTCTGCAACAAAATATATAACTTGATAAGTGATTGATATCATCATAGAAGGTGCTGCACAAAAATCCCTATCCTTAAACTTTCTTGGTAAAATATTAAGGCTGCTAGTCTTGTAAATGGGACCAGGACTGATGTGCGTATACACCCAATTTTTGCTTGCCAGTTTCCATTTCCGATTCTGCTCATACCGAATGTCCAAATCAGTACACAACCCATATTTTCTTCGTTTTTTGAATAATTGGTAGAAAAACAGAATAAGAAAAACTACTTTCACCATTAAGAGAATAATTGTTCAGAATCTTGATCTCAAATTATCATTAGCATGGTAAATACCACCAGAAAAAGTAGTCTTGCTAAAAGAAGTAGAACCTTCCGGCTCGTGATTAATGACTTTAGCTAGAGCCTCAGAAAATGTATAAGTTATTGATTCAACAGTAGTGATGTCAAGAGCTTCAAGACATATTTGACGATACTTGAAAAAACGAAATGTTATAGTAATGTTCAAGTTCTTACGGAAATTGGAAGTAGATTTTGAGATTTTGAGGAAGTTCATAAAAGATATACTGGTATATGAGGGAACTGATAAAAGATTGAGTATCAAGACTGATAGTGGTGCATGGGATTTTAGAGTGAGATATAATCTTAGTCTGGTATAAGATGGACTGTAAATGTATCATCTACTAGTGCATAGAAAAGGTAGAACTGATGAGTACATTTTGTACGCCACTTGCTTAAATGTACCCTTTCTTTGTGACTAAATATGCTGAAAAAGGAATCTGCGATTTTCCCTTTTCTTCAAAAAAAAATCAAATGTTTCTAAAGTACGTTAGAGGTTGCTATTAAGTGTGGTACTCATTCAGTCACCATAACCTACCAACTGATACAGATGGACCATCACTTGGTCTCACCACCACGTGAACAAATTGAAAATGAGGTCTCGCGCTAAACCCCTATAGCAAACAAAAACAAGCAACAAAAAATGTAATATACGTTGTAGTTACCAAACCATCTTTTAATATTATGATTTCATCTTTTAGCTAGTTGTGTATATAAGTCTTACTCATTAATGATTTGCTTGACGGGGCCAACAATTATAATTCGAGAGACATGTGAAGCTTGCATAAGCATTGAGCAGGATCTATGTGGACTTCTCTGCATCTGCACTCGATCAATGACTCCACCACAGGTTAAGAATTTTGTACCTACCTTCATGCATTACTACACTACCAACTGGGTAAATTGCTTCAGTTTCAGGCAGTGCCAGCAAACTACACACATCTATATAAACAACCTTGACAAGACACTATACACTAGTGAACCTAAAGATTAGAACCACAGAGAATTGTTCGAACTTACTTAGAAGATGCTGATAGGTTTCCACGATTGGCTGTAATTACTTCTCATGATTTTTAATCATCACCAAGACAAAATAAACAAATTGATGATTTTTAATCATCAGGCCAAAATAACCAAATTGACTCAATTTCTACATTATTAGAGTTTAACATGGTATTGTTTATGGGTGAAAATCGTTTCCGCCGATTTTGGTAAATTCGGTAGGTGAGTGAAAAACTGGCTTAAACCCTAAATAAATGTGCTGCACGTGAGCACTTTATAGATTCGAGAGATCAATCTGTACAAGTCCGGCCTAAACCAAGAAATGGCCGTTCCAGACTTGCTTCAGTCACAAAGTGGAGGAGAAGGGTTGATTTGGGGAGGGAAGCAAAGAAAGGTGTTGAGACTAGAATAATTCTTGGAGAGTAGTGTCTCGACTTGTATCAGAAAGTGAAAGCTTAGGAAGCTTGCAAGAGATGAAAGCTTTTGGAGAGCTTGCAAAGTTGCCTTTTCCTCGAGAGTATTTTATTTTTCTCCGACCGAGACTTGTTGTCCGTGTGAAATAGTAAGACCTATTTATACAAGTCGAGATTGGAAACGTACCACTGGTCTCATGAAGGAAGAGAGTAAAGGGTGAAATAATTGGAGGAGGTGGTAAACCGCAAGGTGTTTATGGGTGAAAACGTTTTCACCATTATTTCCTCATTTATTTGACCGCTTTATTCCTTTTCACGCTTTCTTAATGTGAGCGTCTTCGTCTGTTGCAAAGTAAGTGTGACTGGGCCAAACCAAAACCATGGAAAGCATCCCCAGTTTGTGTTGATATCTCGAGTGTTGGTTGCACCATGAGTGCAAGTGGCGCTGCTAGTGGGCGCGTGTGGTATGTGTCATTGGCATGTGCGGAATACCCTTATTACTAGGTTGTACTTGAGCGCAAGTGGCAATGCAGAGCTGCTAGTGGCGTGCGTGGCATGTGCCAATGGCATGTGCGGAATGCCTTGGTGGTAGGTTATATGTTGAGTGTAAGTGGCAATGCGAGGCTGCTAGTGGCGTGTGGCATGTGCGGAATGCCTTGGTGGTAGGTTGCATGGTTTGCGAGTTAGGCTACCGGCGTGGGTTTTGGCACGTGCCAATGGCGCGTGAGCCAAGTTGGCTTAAGTTGCACTGACTTTCAAGTTAAGCTCTTGGCGTGCATTAGGGCACGCTAGGTGATGAAAGCTACTAGCGGCGTGTTGGCATGTGCCAATAGCATGCGTGGCCGTTTAGGCGCGTGGCCTTAGTAGGAAAAGCTACGGTGGCGTGTTAGCATGTGCCAATGGCATGCGTGGCGTAGAGCCGTGGCCTTGGTAGGAAAAGCTACCAGGCGAGCGTGTTAGCATGTGCCAATGGCATGCGTGGCGGGATTAGGGCCGTGGCCTTAGTAGGAAAGGCTACAACGAGCGTGTTAGCATGTGCCAATGGCATGCGTGGCCGTTAGGGCGTGGCCTTGGTAGGAAAAGCTACCGGTGAGCGTGTTGGCATGTGCCAATGGCATGCGTGGCGTTAGGGGCGTGGCCTTAGTAGAAAAAATCTACCGGTGGACGATGTTGGCATGTGCCAATGGCATGCGTGGCCCGTTAGGGCGTGGCCTTGGTAGAAAAAGCTACCCGGTGGCGCATGTTGGCATGTGCCAATGGCATGCGTGGCCGTTAGGGCCGTGGCCTTAGTAGAAAAAGCTACCAGTGACGCATGTTGGCATGTGCCAATGGCATGCGTGGCCGTTAGGGCCGTGGCCTTGGTAGGAAAGGCTACTAGCGAGCGTGTTGGCATGTTCCAATGGCATGCGTGGCCGTTAGGGCCGTGGCCTTGGTAGGAAAAGCTATCAGCGAGCGTGTTGGCATGTGCCAATGGCATGCGTGGCCGGTAGGGCCGTGGCCTTGGTAGAAAAAGATACCAGTGACGTATGTTAGCATGTGCCAATGGTATGCGTGGCCGTTAGGGACGTGGCCTTGGTAGAAAAAAGCTACAGTGACGCATGTTGGCATGTGCCAATGGCATGCGTGGTCGTTAGGGCCGTGGCCTTAGTAGAAAAAAGCTACCCGACGCATGTTGGCATGTGCCAATGGCATGCGTGGCGTTAGAGCCGTGGCAGCAGTATAAAAAGCAACTTGATGACGCATGTTGGCATGTGCCAATGGCATGCGTGGCCGTTAGGGCCGTGGCCTTGGTAGAAAAAGCTGTTATGACACATGTTGGCATGTGCCAATGGCATGCGTGGTCGTTAGGGCCGGGCCTTAGTAGAAAAGCTACGATGACGCATGTTGGCATGTGCCAATGGCACGCGTGGCCGATTTATCCTAGGTTGCATGGTTTGCAAGCTTAGGTGTGGGCGCTACTTTGGCATGGCGTGACCAGTGTAGCTAGGGCCAAGGCGGAGTGTGTTTGGCTTGGCGCGGCTAACTCGGGTTAAGTGTAGTTTTAGCATGATTTGTCATTAGCACGGAGGTGCGGCTAGCATGGTTGGCATGCTTGGCCCAGCGTTTGGTATGGTTGGCATGGTTTGCCATTGGCATAGAGATGCGGCTAGCTTGGGCTAGGTGTGGCTGGCATGATTTGCCATTACACCTGAGGTGCGGCTAGCATGGTTGGCATGCTTGGCCCAGCGTTTGGTATGGGTCGGCATCTTTTCCATTGGCATAGAGATGCGTCTAGCTCGGGCTAGGTGTGGGCTGGCATGATTTGCCATTGGCACGGAGGTGCAGCTAGCATGGTTGGCATGCTTGGCGTTTGGTATGGCTGGCATGATTTGCCATTGGCATAGAGATGCGGATAGCTCGGGCTAGGTGTGGCTGGCATGATTTGCCATTGTACGAGGAGGTGAATTAGGGTTTTGTTCGTTGTAACCCTAATTTGAAAAAATACCCTATTAATTACGATCGACACGCATTAAATGTTCTAATAAATGTGTCATTTGGTGACATTAGGTTATTTGGGGTTTTACGATTTTACCCTTTGTTTAAAAACCACCATCAACATTAAGTCCCCCTCGCTTAGCTCGGAAAGGGGAGCTTTGTTGCGAGGTAAGCATAAGATGGTGTCAAACTATCAAGAGACAAATCGTAAAGAGAATTGAGGAGGTGTGTCGACCTTTTATCAATAGGATTTGGAATCCTTGCCTCCGGGCAATTTTGCACAATCGGGAGGTAGCGCAATTAGGAAGTTATCGTTGTGAGGAGGATTTTGGGCGGCATTGAAAAGTTGACGCGAGTTTAGGAAACTGAGCGTGGTAGCTGGTGGGACCAGCGCAAGGTGGGGAAGTTGTGCGTGCTTGCTGGCGGGACTTAAGCTGTGACAGTCCGGAAAATTACGCCTTTGGCGCGTTGCCCCGCAGGCCGTAACTTCCCCGATGCGCCATGATGAAGCTACGATCCGGGCCTCAAAGCTAGGCAAATGCACGTTCAATTGCCCTTGCAAGCATGCTCGAGAGCATGATGCATCTAACTTAGCTTCCACACCATTCCAACTTACCCTTGTTCCGCAAAGGGTTTATTAAGGAAAGCAAAAACTTCCTTAATATGACAAAAATGACCTTTTGAGGCCCTAAACGATGGAATTTGGCTAAATTCCGGTGACCATGTGGATCTACATGTCTTGATCTTTGGGTCGTTTCCCATCAAAATGGACTCCTTTTGAGCTAAATTACGACATTCGGGTTTTCGCCTCCAGATAGGCTATAGCTTGCTCTTTGTAGCTTGATAGAAAGTATGAGCATCCACTTTCTGGCATGCAACTAAGCCTCATCAAGTATGGCCACAATCATCTCTTGTGTCGAGCTGCCAAGCCAGGTGATATGAGAGGCCAAAGTGCCGCAATCATCTCTAAATTAGATGATATGAGCGACAACGTGCTGGACCGACAATGCTGCAACTCATTGCGGCTGCCTACGTACCCTTCCCTACTCTAAAGGTATCAAGCACAGACCGTAGTTCATCCCGAAGGGATAAGTAACTCATTCCAACTCGTTTGCTAGGCCGTGGCCAAGCAATAATGGAAATGGCCTAGTCCGTATAGGCCGTTACGTCGGAATGCATCCAAGTGATGCATGTTTGGTCCGTCAATATGGCATAACGATTCCTAAGCATCAAATGCTTCTTCGCGAGAGCCACGCAACTATAAATGAGCCTTAGGCATCATTTATACTCTTAAACTAAGCTATGAAGCTTACTTGGTACATAGTCCGCATATGCACCTTCAACCAACTACCCCTCCCTATATATGTCTTAATGGAATTTCTACAAGTATGGAAAGGGGACGAAAAATATTTCATCAACTCCCGTTTACTATTCATGGCCGTTGCCATGTATTCTCCCCCGATATCCAGGCCATGTTGGCCGTACTTCCCCAACCTGATGTCCGCCATGTTGGCCGTCTCACCAACCCGATGTCAAGCGGCCATGTTGGCGGCGTCCATCCCAACCCGATGTCCGGCCATGTTGGTCGTCCAATTCCAAACCGATGACGGCCATGTTGGCGTGTCCACCTCAACACCGATGTCCGGCCATGTTGGCCGTCCTCTCGGCCAACTCGATGTCCGGCCATGTTGGCCGTCCTCTCAACCCGATGGAAGGCCATGTTGGTCAGTACATCTTTGTCAACACATTGGCCAAGGGCCAATGTTCCTTTTCCTACGCAACAGAAGCTTTGGATGAAGCTTCATCTCAGGCCATGGCGCATCTTTTAGCATGCGCCGTGCTAAAAACACGGGGTGTTACATGAGCGGTCATTGGGAAGTGGTTGCGAGTTGGGAAACTGAGCGTGCTAGCTGGTGGGACCGGCGCAAGGTAGGGAAGCTATGTGTGCTTGCTGGCGTGACTTGGGCGGTCATTGGGAAGTTAACGTGAGTTAGGAAACTGAGCGTGCTAATTTGGCGGGACGGGCGCAAAGTGGGAAGTCGATCGTCTTTGGTGGCGGGGCCATAAGTTGGAGAAGTCGAGCGTGCTATCGGGCGTGACTTGATGGGACCGAGTGTTAACAAGGAGGGAGTAGGTGTTTCTACATATATCAAAGTTTCCTTATTTTGCCTTCCTTCACGCGCTTTCAATCAGGGGATCATCCATGCCAAAAGTCTGGAAGCGTTATGTCCCTCATTGCTTCCTTTCCTTTTTTAAGGTTCCGTATTCATACCCAACGTAACTGCATCATCTCCCTCGTTTGAGAAAGGGTTCTTCTTGTTGGTTTTTTTTTTCTTTGCCTAGAGACGAATCATCCTCTAAACAACGAGATTCTCCAAGTGAAGGCGCGAGATCTGACTCTTGCAAAAGCACCCCGACTAGGGTTATATTCGGGCTAAGAAAATCATACCGGTATGTTCTCTTCTTCTTCTCTGTTCATGTTATCCTCTTTTTATATGTGTATAGATAGGATGGAACTTGACCATTTTCCCCATTTTTGCAGTGTACGATGGGACCTTCCAGGGATGGCCATGCCTTTAGCTTTTGAAGAAGGACTTCTGAATTGGCGGAGATCGATCTTCTTCTCTTGAGGAGGCATTGGTTGGGATCGAATCTTTGTTCCATGAAGTCGGTGAAATTATTAAGGACCTCCCTTCTATCTATCCCCACAAAGAACAGTGCATGTTCGGACTCTCTTGGGTTCGGTGGGCGTGGAGAGGCGCATGATTCTTGATTTTGATGCGGATGAATCAAAAACTTTCTTGAAGTGTCAATGAGAAAACCTTCAAGGATCATATGATGGAAGCAAAATAGCCTTTGAAGTTGATGCCAAAGGTGTTGTTGGTGATATCTGGGAGGGTCATGGTGGTGTATCTTTGGAATGGTCGCCGGGGAGGACACGTTGTCACTTCTTTGTGGTCGTTTAGGATGGGATGTTGAGGTTCTTTTGCTAAACCGTTGAATGGAACCTTTGTTGCCCAAGGATTCTTTGGGAAGTGCTTGAAGATAGCTTTGCCCGAGGGGACTTGTGATCCATCCTTCGAGGGCTAGTTCCTCCCTTTTGTTATTTTTGTTAGCTGCTTAGTTCCCCTGATTTCTTTTTTTTGGTAAACTCATATTTTCCTTCTTCTTCATCAGTGAACATTTTGCTTCATATATATTTTTGAACCCGAAGAAGGATACTGCAAGCGCACTTGAGCCCGTATGAAATACTGTGTATAATTTTGAACCCTGAAGAAAATACTACGTGTGCAGTTCTGAACCCGTAGAGAATATTGTGTGAATCCCGAAGAAGAATACTGTATATATGCTTCATATGACTTGAACCCGTAGGAAATATTGCATATATGAATTTTTAGTCTGAAATAAATATCACAAGGTGCAGTTTTGAACCCGTAGAAAAATGCTCCATATATAATTTTTGAACCCGAAGAATGATATCTGCAGACGCACTGAGCCCGTATAAAATCTGCGTATATAATTTGAAACTCGAAGAAAATCATGTGTATTTTTGAACCCGTGAGAATGCTCCATATATAATTAACCCGAAGAATGATCTGCATGACGCACTTGAGCCGTATAAAATCACGCGTATGTAATTTTGAAACTCGAAGAAAATACAGTATGCGAGCGCCGAGCAGGTAAAGAATACGCCCTCTTTTTTTTTTTTTTTTTTTTGTATTTGTGTTTTCCTTTGTTGGGCGCGGTTATGTGTGAAATAATTTTGTTTTTTTCTCCGTAATGAGTATATCTTATTACTAAGTTGTTATGAAGAAATCCGACAAGATGTTACAAATGCAATCCGCCTCATCGAAGGATGTCCATAGTTCCAAACCGAACAAGGATGATGAATTCTTCGCCAAAAAACTTGCCTCCGCTCGGAAAAAATCACCCAGTTTCGTGCCAATTTTGTTAACCTGTGGTGAAGATGAAAAGAAGACACGTTCGGTTGGCCAGAGAACACCATACTCAGTTCTCGTCTTCATAAAGGGGTATATTCCTCTTCCAACATTGATTTCGGGATGTGCCAAAGCCCATTGCGTTCTTTTGATAGATGGGTTGAGTTCATGGTGAGTAAGGAGCATATAAATACCAACTTGACTCGAGCGCAGTTATTGATCTTTGTCATAGCTTCAGAAATCTCCAGTGATTAGGAAGGATATCCGGGCTTGGTTGCTTTCATCTCCAGATGGTGTTGCAGACACCCATACGATCATATGTAGATGGGGTGAGATAACTTTCTCCTTGGAGAGTGTGGCTCTCTTGTCAATCTTCCAGAATCGGGAATCTTAACATCCAATTATCTCCGAAAGTGAGGAAGATGCGGGGGATGACCTTGCTGCTAAGTTGAAGATTTCGCTGGGAAAGACTCCACCGCGAAGTCGAAGGATTCTGTGGGAAAGAGGATGAAAGGTGCCTTTACAACTCGGTGGATATCTCAATGGTTTCCTGGACGAGCTTGCGGAACCTAAACAAAAGAACGGTGATCTTCACATTGCAGCATTTTGGCTCTCACCGTTTGTCTAGAGACATTTTTGACGACAGTTCTTGTAAGAAGGAGATAAGACCAGAGTTGCTAGTGATTGCTATGAAGTTGGCAAAAGGTGAAGTTCTTCCCATTGGCAAGCTATTCCTCGGTTCCCTGTATGTGCATCTGGATCACCTAGTTGTGAACATGCGAGTTTGAATGGTTTCATGAAAGTGAATTCATATGTGCACGTTGCTTTTACGCAAGTCCGGCTATGGGATCACTTTGAGAAGTATGCTCCGAAACCGATGCCTTCGATTCCGCGAGTTGGGCGCTCCGAATTCTTCGATGGGTGAACAGGCGTCCAAGAGTTGGCGTGAGCTTGGTTAGTCTTCTTGATAAGTCGTATGAAATCAGTTTCGCCCATGGGAGCCGGTCCATAGGTCGGTGACTCAAATTGACACCTTTGCTTCTGCTCCGCTCATGTCTTTGTCTTCTGATGGCGATTTGAGTGTTGGTGAAAACTTGTTTATTCAAAGCTGCACGTCCGGTTATATGCCGTCTTTCTTCATGGGGTCTTTCCGGATAATCGCATTACAATATTGACCGTCTTCTTTCGTCACATGGGTTTCGATCAAGGGGTGCCTCTTGCTTACCAAACAAGTGATCCCTAAGGATTCATTGCGTGCCGCCTTTAATGCCAGTGCCCTTGAGCGGGTATCCGCCTTCCCTTCGTTCAAACGGGAAGAGTAACCCGACGACCTTCGGCTATAATGAGTTACGTGCGACGAGTTTATTATGATCCAAGATTTCGTGAATAACGTGGTGGAGAATGTTCGTTGTAAACCTTCCCCGAGTTTTAAAGTATCCAATGTTGAGAGATCTCAGCGAAAGTTGCCTAGCAACTCGGAAAGTCCCAGGCCAAGGAAACGGAGAACGAAGAATCGTGGCCGGGCGGGTTCCGGACATTTTCAAAAGATCCTCCCGCAGACTCTCGTGTCTTTCAGTTCTTCCAATAACCAGGTATGTGTCGCTTCTTCATTGGTTTGTCTCAAAACACGTGAAATTCTGCTGAAAACATGTGTCTTGTTTCTTCCAGGGCTTCGGTAGTGTTAATGCTTTCGCTGCCCTTTCACATTGCCAGGAGACGGCAATTTCTTCAAAGAATTCAAAGAAGACCGAGCCTTCTCATAGCGGTGATGAGTCGTAGAAAGAAGAAAGTTCGACAAGTGAGAGTGATTCCTCCGGGCAAAGACTGGTTCTTTTTCGGGAAGTGGTTCGGTGAGTTTCGCGCTTCTTTTCTTTCTTCTTCAGTTTCTTCTTTTGAAAAATGTCTGACTCAAGTTCGCAGGAGGAATCCGGTTCGGAGGACGATTCTGGGGTAGAGCCACACGAAAACTTGACTTTGGTGGCCACCGCCGGTGACTTGGAGATGGGAATTAGCCAATTGCCGGGCACAGATGTGGTTCAAACGGTGGATGATTCTCTGATGGTTGCTGCCGTAGACATGGAAGAAGACCCTCTGCGAGTCATGGGCCAGGTGCATGCCCCATTTTTGATCCCCCGTAGTTGGTTCCTTATCCAGGTCATGTGTTGGTTGGCGGCTTCAGCGTGCCGGCTAAGCATGAGGCGTTGTACACCAGAATCTGGGAGAAGTACGGACATATGGCCACAACCAAGAAAGTCACTAGTCGATTTGCGTTGGTTAAGCGTGTGGAAGAGGCTTTATCTTCCATGGAGGATATGCGTGAGGTATTTGGTCACACCGTTTCTCAAGACGTTATTCCCACCGGGAGCACCATCGCGACGTGTGCGTAGAAAAGGAGTTCAACACTTCGTGGTTTATCGAAGGCCTTCTTGAGATCCAAAAGTTGAAAGATGCAGCAATCGAAAGCCTTTCCGCCGAGGAGATTGCACGACAGGAGGTAGAACTCAAAAGCTTTCCAAGATGTTGACTATGAAGAGAGCGGCTCTTGAAGATGCAAAGTTGACTTTCTCCAAGAAGAACAAAAACTCTGTTGGATGATTTTCCTTGAATGTTTCTCCGTTAAACTTTCATTTAGGTTCTTTTTCTCTTTTTTTTTGAAAGACATACCGGATGTTTGGTTCAAAGTTTGACCGGTTTTGATAGATGCAGCTGGTAGCTTTTGAGGATATTGGATTATTTCTGGGATGAATGGTTTTGATAATATGACTCTGATTATGTTTTGGGAAAGGAATATTGCTTTTATGAAAGTGTGCTCTATCAATAGGCACAATACTTAGTAGTATGACGGTTTTACTAAGAGCCTAAAAATAGATCGTATATCTTGCGCAGTCTAAATTTACTCACTTCATAGGTTTTTGTGAACACGCCCCTCTACATGTAAAAGGCGGCTTTGCTGGTAGCATCGGCAGCAAGTCCCCAATCGTTGATAGCATCTTCGGCGAGTCCCCAGTTTTCTCGTGTAGTTTTTGCAACTGGTAACCGGGTCGTCTGGAAGTTGATTCGGATCGAGTAGTAGCATCTTTGGCAAGTCCCCTACCATCTTGACATCTGGGTCAAGAACGAGATCGATGGCCCGACATTGTAGCCGATAGATCAATCCTCCCACGTGGTCGCCAATTGTTTATGGGTGAAAATCGTTTCCGCCCGATTTTGGTAAATTCGGTAGGTGAGTGAGAAACTGGTTTAAACCCTAAACAAATGTGCTGCACGTGAGCACTTTATAGATTCGAGAGATCAATCTATACAAGTCCGGCCTAAACCAAGAAATGGCTGTTCCAGACTTGCTTCGGTCACAAAGTGGAGGAGAAGGGTTGATTTGGGAAGGGAAGCAAAGAAAGGTGTTGATACCAGAATAATTCTGGGAGAGTAGTGTCTCGACTTGTATCGAAAGTGAAAGCTTAGGAAGCTTGCAAGAGATGAAAGCTTTTTGGAGAGCTTGCAAAGTTGCCTTTTCCCAGAGTATTGTATTTTTCTCCGACCAGAGACTTGTTGTCTGGTGGAAATAGGTAAGACCTTTTATACAAGTCAAGATTGAAACGTACCTGGCCTCATGAAGGAAGAGAGTAAAGGGTGAAATAATGGGAGGAGGTGGTAACCGCAAGGTGTTTATGGGTGAAAACGTTTTCACCATTATTTCCTCATTTATTTGACCGCTTTATTCCTTTTCACGCTTTCTTAATGTGAGCGTAGTGTACGCTCGTAAGTCATGGGACCGCCAAACCAAAACCCTGGAAAGCATCCCCCAGTTTGTGTTGATATCTCGAGTGTTGGTTGCACCTTGAGTGCAAGTGGCGCTGCTAGTGGCGCGTGTGGTATGTGCCATTGGCATGTGCGGAATGCCCTTGTTCGGGTTGTACTTGAAAGCGCAAGTGGCAATGCCAGTCAGCTGCTAGTGGCGTGCGTGGCATGTGTCAATGGCATGTGCGCGTAATGCCTTGGTGGTAGGTTGTACGTTGAGTGTAAGTGGCAATGCCGGAGAGCTGCTAGTGGCGTGTGTGGCATGTGCTAATGGCATGTGCGGAATGCCTTGGTGGTAGGTTGCATGATTTGCGAGTTAGGCTACCAGCGTGGGTTTTGGCATGTGCCAATGGCGCGTATGGCCAAGTTGGCCTAAGTTGCACGGCTTGCAAGTTAGGCTACCGGTGTGCATTAGGGGCACGACTAGGTGATGAAAGCTACCAGCGAGCGTGTAGGCATGTGCCAATAGCATGCGTGGCCGTTTAGGGCCGTGGCCTTGGAAGGAAAAGCTACCGGCGTGTTGGCATGCCAATGGCATGCGTGGTCCGTTAGGGCACGTGGGGTAGGAAAAGCTACCTGCGAGCGTGTTGGCATGTGCCAATGGCATGCGCATTGGCCCGTTAGGAGCCGTGGCCTTGGAAGGAAAAGCTACCAGGTAGGCGTGTTGGCATGTGCCAATGGCATGCGTGGCCGTTAGGGCCGTGGCCTTGGTAGAAAAGCTACCAGTGACTCATGTTGGCATGTGCCAATGGCATGCGTGGCCGTTAGGCCGTGGCCTTGTAGAAAAAGCTACCAGTGACGCATGTTGGCATGTGCCAATAGCATGCGTGGCCGTTAGGGCCGTGGCCTTGGTAGAAAAAGCTACCAGTGACGCATGTTGGCATGTGCCAATGGCATGCATGACCGTTAGGGCCGTGGCCTTGGTAGGAAAGGCTACCAGCGAGCATGTTGGCATGTGCCAATGGCATGCGTGGCCGTTAGGGCCGTGGCCTTGGTAGGAAAAGCTACCAGCGAGCGTGTTGGCATGTGCCAATGGCATGCGTGTCCGTTAGGGCCGTGGCCTTGGTAGAAAAAGCTACCAGTGACGCATGTTAGCATGTGCCAATGGCATGCGTGGCCGTTAGGGCCGTGGCCCTGGTAGAAAAAGCTACCAGTGACGCATGTTGGCATGTGCCAATGGCATGCGTGGCTAGTTAGGGCCGTGGTTGGTAGAAAAAGCTACCAGTGATGCATGTTGGCATGTGCCAATGGCATGCGTGGCCGTTAGGGCCGTGGCCTTGGTAGAAAAAGCTACTGGGTGACACATGTTGGCATGTGCCAATGGCATGCGTGGCCGTTAGGGCCGTGTGGCCTTGCAGAGAAAAGCTACCGGTGACGCATGTTGGCATGTGCCAATGGCACGCGTGGTAATTTGGCCTAGGTTGCATGGTTTGCAAGCCTAGGTGCGGGGCTACTTTGGCATGGCGCTGCTAGTGCCAAGGTAAGGGTGTTTGGTTTGGCGTGGCGTGACTAGGGCCAAGGTAAGGGTGTTTGGCTTGGCGTGGTGTGACCAGTGTAGCTAGGGCCAAGGCGGAGTGTGTTTGGCTTGGCGCGGCTAACTCGGGTTAAGTGTGGCTGGCATGATTTGCCATTGGCACAGAGGTGCGGCTAGCATGGTTGGCATGCTTCGGCGCGTTGGTATGGTTGGCATGGTTTGCCATTGGCATAGAGATGCGGCTAGCTTGGGCTAGGTGTGGCCGGCATGATTTGCCATTGGCACGGAGGTACGGCTAGCATGGTTGGCATGCTTGGTGGCGTTTTGGTATGGCTGGCATGATTTGCCATTGGCATAGAGATGCGTCTAGCTCGGGCTAGGTGTGGTCGGGCATGATTTGCCATTGGCACGGAGGTGCACTAGCATGGTTGGCATGCTTTGCGTAGCGTTGGTATGGCTGGCATGATTTGCCATTGGCATAGAGATGCGGCTAGCTCAAGCTAAAGGCGGCATGATTTGCCATTACAGCGCGACGGAGGTGAATTAGGGTTTTGTTCGTTGTAACCCTAATTTGAAAAATACCCCTATTAATTCTGACTACGCGCATTAAATGTTCTAATAAATGTGTCACTGATGACATTAGGTTATTTGGGGTTTTACGATTTTACCCTTTGTTTAAAAACCACCATCAACAGGTACATAAATGATTATTGTGGGAATGTTATTTATGCCCCTACTATCCATGGATCCTACACAAGTACCTTTATGAGTCTTTACAAATACCCCCGAGGCTATAATCGAAATTATCATTAAAACAACTTTTATAGTTATTCCATATTTAACCTTCCACCTCTTCTTCTTCTCTTCTAAAGAAAACTCTCAGGAACCAGTCGAGCCGCCACTGTCTCATTGATGTTACCAAGACCACCATCATCTCTATCGCCATCACCACAACCAACACCACTAGCACCACCACCACCACCATCTCCATCACCACTACCAAAAACATCAAGACTGCTTTCTACACCTCCCAATCAATCGATTTAGGTCGATTTTCGGTTGATTCAACTACAAAACTTAAATTCAATGATAAACCAAAGAGAAATTAATCTCCAAAACCTAATATCGAGTATCATAAACGTTATATTCATTTCGATTTCAATCGATTTGGTGGAGATCGAGAAATATCATTTTAAGTTTCGATTTTTGGTGATTCTAGTAAGAAGTTCTTAAGTATTGAAGATTAATGATAAACAAGGGTCGGATCTTGAAACATGAACAAATTTCAAAAACTTATGGTTCGTTTTTCTACTCCTACCTCAATATCAATATATAAATTACTTTTGTTTTTTGTAGAAATTGATGATGAGTTTTGATATTCGATTATGTTGTGTTTTGCTAACTCAATTTAGGATCTGTAATTGTTTTTACCCAATTGGTGATTTTAAATAGAAACTTAGGTGATTGTAGAAAACCGATGGTAATTTATTGTGCTAGATTAGGTCCGAGAGGATATTGCAATTAGATACATATCTCTAAGTGAAATTATATGCAGTTGTTGTAATTTTTCTTCCTTGAATTTTATTTTTGAAAATTGGGTTTAGTATTTATTCACTAGTTTGTTCATGAAAATGTTAAATTCTTACTAATATGTAATTTTTCTTACATATGGCTTGTTTAATTAGAGTTGATGTGTTCCTTGTGTTTAAATCGAGCTTTGATAAAAGTTAATCTTACATCTTCTAAGTAGTTTCGTTGTCTTGGTTTAGAAGAAGGCTTGAAGGTAAGCATTGAACACTTTTTTTAGTGGTTACTGAAATTTCATTTCATAGTAATGCCATTTGTTTATGCTTTTTTGTTGACATTCAACTAACCCGAGTAATTGTATCCTTTACCTTCAAGAAATTGAGTGTCCTTTGTATAGTAGTTTGGAACTTCTCACCTTTAAGCAAAGATTGAGTGAATGGTGTGCCCTCAATAACTAAAATGTCTGTCTAAATTAATAACTCCTATAAAGTGTAGCTCCTAAACAGGAGATTAATGTCAGAAAGGGCTTATGTACAGTCCCCCTGTTATAGTGGATGGAATTTTTCATGTATACAGTGAATGAGTGGTGTGCCTTCTAACCTCTATTATGGATGATTAAACTATAGGTCTTTTCAAAAAGTGTAATCCATACATGGACGTAAACATTATTAGCACGCTCTATATTTTGATTTTTCCTGAAAACCTCGTCAAGTTGAAATTGAATGTGATAACCTGGAGGTTTTCTTACATCCAATTACTAACTTTTTTTCATTTGATATTTTACTTATCATGTATGACGGAATCTCTAATGTTTTCAAGTACTCATAAAAGTCGTACAAGTGCTCTCTATTTTCTTGTACTATAGAGTGTGGACTCAACTTTATATACTATTGTTTACGAATGCAGATCCTTGAAAAATTTAACCTTTCATATGATGTGTGTTCAACTCATGCCAGATTCACTCATTTGTGTAGGTTTTTTTCTTTTGAAGACAAATTTGTGCTAGACGCCTTCATATTTGGAGACAACTTGTGGTAGTTGCCTCCAGATTTGGAAACAACTTTGGCTAGTTTCTTCCGAATTTGGAGACAACTTGGGCTAGTTGGCTTCACTTTTGTCTTTTAGCAACTTGTTTTACACTTTAGAAGATAACTTTGGATGGTTGCCTCAACTTTTGGAGACAACTTGGGCTATTTGCCTCCAGATATGGATACAACTTGACATGGTTTGGTTCATTTTGTTATAACAACTTGTTCCTATTTGTTCTTGTACACTTTTTGTGGTGGTGTTAGATTGGATAATGTTACTGTCTGTATTTTTGAGCACACATATTACAGTTGAATCTTAGATGTGTGCTTGTAGTACTGGATTTCTATAATTATTTTTGAAAATAATTTTTGTTTGCTATGGTTTCATTGCTTAAGAAATTTGAGTTTGTAATTTTTTCATTTCTCTTTAGAGGTTTGGATTTCATTTGTTGTTAACAGATCAAAATATCTTTAGAGATTGAAAAGGAGGGTTCTTTTGGAATTGATGTTTGGTAGTAAGGGGTTTGGACTAAGAATGTTTTATTCGGTAGACCTCAACCAAGAGCCGTAGAATTTGGTCATTCTCGGTGTGTGCTAACTTAAAATGACTTTAGAAACCTTAATTTGCCTTCTCATATGAAAAATGACTTGATTTGTGGACTAATAATAAGAAATTATGCAGTCATATATAAAGGTCCCGAGTCTCATGATCCCAATGAACCGAACTATGTTAATATTGAAGTTTATGACATCAATATACATTTGTATAAAAGTAGAATTTATTTATGGCATCAACAACTTGACCAAGTTGCTTCCACAATTGGAGGCAACTTGTGCTAGTTGCTTCCGTTATTTGGAGACAACTTGTATCTGTTGTTTTCATATTGGGTTTTGGTTTTGTTTTGACTTGTTTGAGTGTGTTTTGTCGTGAATTGCGTACCACCAAAATGAATATTTAGTTTGTGTATTTTAATTGGTAGGGTCTTGTAATACTGGTGGTGTTGGACTAGTGGTAGTGTCTAAATTGATGGTTAATGGGTTTCAATTGTGTTTTGGTTTGTCCGATGATATTGCTATATGTTATACTTTTCTTGCTTGATTATGGAAGCAACTTGGTCAAGTTGTTTCTATCTTCGGGAGACAACTTGTGCTAGTTGCTTCCATTTATGGAGACAACTTGCGCTAGTTGTTTTCATTTATGTAACTGCTAACATCCTTTAGGTCACTCATTTATATTTTTTTCTTGCAGAGATTTTTGCAGTTACATTTGAAGTTGTTCCTTGTGAAGATGGTGATAAATGGCGCTGGTTTCCGAATGATTTGAAGGTGTGGTCCTTGTGGAGATTTTTTTATCTTTTTCTGGAAGCTCAACTTTGCTTTGAATCTAACTAGCCTTCTTGGATGCTTTAAGTGTAGAAATGAAGATCAGTGCCAATATACTGGAACGTCTCTTCCCGCGTTATATGGTTCCTAATAATTGTAGGTTCCATGTTCATTTTTTTATTCCAAGGCTTTGTACTTAAGTGATTGTATTAATACATTTTTTTTTCTCGACCAATGACGGGCATCAACACTGTATGATTTATGAATTTTTTTTACCTCAGAGAAAATGGTTCCACTTATACAATCAAGTTGACTCCACTTATGACGGGCATTAAGTGATTATATTAAACTTGTGTCAGTTGCTCTCGCACATAGAAGCAACTTGAACTAGTTGGCTCCAGATTTAGGGGCAACTTGTGCTAGTTGCTCTCGCACATAGAAGCAACTTGAACTAGTCGGCTCCAGATTTTGGGGCAACTTGTGCTAGTTGCTCTCGCACATAGAAGCAACTTGAACTAATTGGCTCCAGATTTGGGGGCAACTTGTGCTAGTTGCTCTCGCACTTGGAAGCAACTTGAGCTAGTTGGCTCCAGACTTGGAAGCAACTAGATCAAGTTGGTTCCAGCTTTGGAGAAAACTCGAGCAAGTTGCCTCCACTTTCAGAGCTTAGACTGGCTAGTTTATTACACTTCTGGAAACAACTTGAGAAACTTGTGGAAGTAAACAAATTCAACAAAAGTACTAAACAACCCAAATTCTTGTTGCCACCACCTATCGAGAACCAAGGTTTGATGCTCAAAAAAACAAAGATAAATATAAATAAATGGAAACAACTAAAAGTGGAACACTGGGTTGGTAAACAACTAGAGTTCAAGGACCAACATCATGAATTTATCAATAAAGAGGTACAACTACATCAACATGAGAAGTAATGCCATACATTGCACATAACATCAAGTGACTCATATTATGTCAAAGCTAACACTTAATCTTAACACATCCACCTGGGGTTCATTCCTCCGGCCTCGCTTATATCCGGCTTAAGGATTGTACCATCCTCCCAACCAACTTTCTTTGCATATTCCTCACCTGGTAGTAGATTTCAACCTGTATGAGCTGAGAAACAAAATCCATGAAATGGATATCAACCACATTCTTCATTGCTTTCTAGCGCTCCTCATTTAACCGGTCACTGCTTCAGTCTCACCACTGCCAATGTTGCTAGAATAGTAAAGCGTTTGACACCAAATGGGCAATGGACAGTAAATAAATGAATGGATAATAAACAAAATAGTCAGGATAGACATCAAGTGAAACAAATTTATTTATTATCATATATAAATCCCACCTATTTATATTTCAAATGGTTCAGGGGATAGATCGCCTATGTCTTCCCCTGCATGACCTGAGCTGGTACTAGGAGCTGCTAGAGAGACCCATGCAACTTGGAGAAGCAACTCATCGATGTGCTCTATCCTGGATGCACCCAGGATCCATTCGGGAAGATTGATCAATGCTGAGTTCACAACCGTAAGCCTCTAACGGATAATTTCCACTCGAGGGAGGCACTGAACTATAACACTGCAGTTGTTATTTCTAGTGGCACTAAACTTGGTGCTTGTGAAACTTGTTGTGGAGACTGTAGGGATGAAACCGTGTTGCAGCCTATATTATACATGAATCCCATTATGGACGAGGTTCGAAACTTACTATTCTAATTTCCTAAAGTAGTAACTCCGAGACTCGCAGTCTTCGACAGTCGTCTCATTTGGTTGGTCTTGTTGTTCAGAGAAACAAATGATACATGTATTTATATTGGCGGTACACTGAGCAATCCTAATTATTTCCCCTAAAGATAACAGTTAAGAGAAGATATTTCATATTTCAAATACTAAACCGAGCAATCCTCTGTGAAACGAGGATGCATTTCTATATGGAGATGCAGTTATAGGTTTTACCTCGTCCACCAACTTCCGCAGGCTCCCTAAAAACTCCGCAAGATGCATTTTCCTTGCAAACGGTTCTCCTCTTCTCGAGAAATCTCCTATAAAGAGCTGTAGCACTATCCACATTTACAATGACAAACCTGTGCTCCAAAAAAAACCATTAAGATGTATAAGTCAATCAGTTTAATTCATCCAGAGATAACCAGAATAAAATTATAAGCACCATTAATGGATAAAGTATCAGTTAATACATAATAGTAAGATACTAAACTTATTAGGTTTATCTTCTCTGTTAATTGTCATTAACTCATGTATGGATGGATATTCTAATTTGACCATCATTTATTTTCATAATAATTATTGACAATTACTGTACTAATAATAATACTCGTTTAACCTGTAACTGCAAGAATAGATTAGACATTGATGGTTATGAGTAGGTTGACAAGATAAACTCAATAATCCCCCTTCTCTAGCTAGCCACACGTCTAATCTAGTAGGTATGAACATAAAAGATGCCCACTTGAAATACTTATGTACATGTAACCGGCCATTAGGTATACTTCAATTTTAACATTTAGTACATATATAAAATCATAATTGCTTTTGATTTTTATTTTTTACTTACGGAGAAGTTGAAGCACTAGTAGATGGTGTCTCTAGTTGCAAACATGCCATAAAGCTTCACCAAATTTACACATTAGCGCACCCACAAGGAGAAAACAAGCAAGGCAACAGTTTTATTGCAAAACTTTGGCATGACAGGATGGAGTATACCTCTTTCTTTTGATCTCCCTAGCTCTTTTAGATTTAATCGACTAATGCTTCACCCGCGTAAATCATGTGTTGGAATTTAGGAGGCGCATAATATTCTGCTTTTTACTTTTCTTCCGCTCTCGCAAAAATTCTAAGGAGTTGTCTTCGTCTATTGTCGTCCATTGTCGCCTAATCCCCAGTTGCAACCTAACTACCCGAAAACCTTTAGTATCTTTAGTTGTCAAACTACACTACCAATTCGATATTAAATGAATCAAAATCAGTAAATGAAACAAAATACTATGATACTGAACAAAAACAAGTAAACTAGAATACTTACATTTACTGATTTCTTAAGACCAACAAAAGCCGTTGATTCAATTGTTTCCTAATACATACAACATTAAATCAAAGGAAATTAGAATGAATTCAACAGAAATCAGTAATGGTATGAAAAACCTAAATCTAATTGAAACCTAAATACGAAAGACCTAAATCTATTTGAAGATAAATCATATACGAAGCCCTAAGAATCGAAAACAAATGAAAAATTATCTGAATTGAGAAAGAAAATAGTTGTTTACCTTCGATTTGATCTTTTCAAAATGTTGTTGTTGAAGATCCTTTGTAAATTGATTTCTAAAACCTAATTTTCGTTCTTTTTGTGTGTTCGGTCAAATTTGATCTTCTAAATCACGTAATATTCTTAATCTACTGATTTTTTTATTGATTTGGTGTTTGATTTCGAAGCTTTAGTTTATTTTTGCTTCATTTTTTTTTTTTACCGATTTGTTTCTGGTTTTTGTTTCGGGAGAAAGAAAGAGAGAGATGGGGAAAGAGAAACGAAAATGATAGATGAAGGGCAAGAAACAATACGGTATGTCTTTTTTAAAGGAGGTTATTTTGGGAATCTAGTAATTCGGGTTTGGGCTTCTAGCCTGCTAGGGGTATATTTTAAGTTTGAAAGGGTATTTTTCAATAGGCCTAATACTAGGGGTATATAGATAATGTTACCATGATTATTTTGGTTTCACTCTTCTGTTTACTGCATGCATAATACTTGATGTGCGATGAGATAATCAGGAAAACAAAGCATACTACTGCTTACTTTATAGTTTTGGTACCATTATTTAGGCATACTGTATTCTTAGTATTCCGGTGCCAAAAATTAACAAAAGCATCTTGTCATGGATTTATTTTACAAGAGTTGGGACTGTAATTTAGGTGTTCTCAATTGATTGAGAAACACACAGAAAAGCCATTGTATTTATATTATCATGCAATTCTACAAAACTTCCCATACAAAAAGGGAATATATTATATAGAATACAAGATATATATAAATATTTACTTATATGACAAGAATTATAACAAGGAAAGGTTATAAAGCCGTGACTAATTTTATCACGTCGGTTATACCTCCAACACCCCCCTCGATCTAAGCGGGTTGTCAATAACATTGAGCTTAGAGCGTAACCGACAAAAGTGATCCTTTGGAGTTGACTTTGTAAAGATATCAGCAACTTGATCTTTAGACGAAACAAAATGAACATCAAGTTGGCCACGTTGAACTCTCTCACGAACAAAATGATAGTCAATTTCTATGTGTTTCACACGACCATGAAACACCGGATTCATAGTGAGATAGGTAGCACCCAAATTGTCACACCAGAGAGTGGGAGGAAGCTGAACAGAAGCTTTTAGTTCTTGAAGAAGAGATTCAATCCACATTAATTCAGCGGTCGCTATAGCCAAACCACGATACTCAGATTCAGTACTTGAGCGGGAGACTGTATGTTGCTTACGAGAACTCCATGAGATAAGATTGGAACCCAGATAAACATAATATCTACTTGCTGAATGGCGATCGAGATGGTCACCCGCCAAATCGACATTAGTATATGCTGAGAAACTAAGTTGTTGATTTTGCTCGGGTCGAAGAAGAATGCCAAAGGTGGAAGTATGGTGCAAATACCGAAATATACATTTAACAAGAACCAAATGAGCTTCTGTAGGTTTATGCATAAATTGACATACCTTATTAACTGCAAAGGCAATGTTTGGCCGTGTCATAGAGAGAAATGGAGACCCCCAACCAAACTCCTATACATAGTAACATCGGAAGAAAAAAAGGACTATTAATCGGATGTAACTCATTGGAGGTGCTAAAAGGAGTGGTGACTGGTTTTGCCCCTTGCATATTGGCACGAACAAGAAGATCTTCAATGTAACGACGTTGTGAAAGAAATAATCCACCAGAGACTTGTGTGACCTCTATGCCAAGAAAATATGAAAGAGAGCCAAGATCCTTGAACAAACTCACTATGCAGAGTATGCATAAGAGATTGTAGACATTCCATAAAAGAACATAATTTTATGAGTATTATGGTATGTGACATATGCTCATAGAATTCTAACCTTGAGACCAATGAGATTTCTGTTCAGCAGAATCTCAAGTTTGTTGTTCGGTTGTTACCTACTGAGATAGGGATTTTATCAATTAACATAATTTTCTTTTTACTTGAGTGGCGTTTCAGGGAGTCGGAGCTTGCTAAGCGGGCCAAAACCCGGTTCGCTGGAGGTCTAGATTTTCTAATCCGTCACAGTAACACTTTGTGATATCGGCATTCTATCATGCTAACTGGTGAGACTTTTTTTAATCGACAAACTCGTGAGACTTCTCTACTTTTTTATGCTTCTTACTTTGTCTAAAACTATTGAAATCCATATGGCAGTTAATAATATACTCATTTCTCCTCCTCTTGTTAAGTGTCGCCATTATTATGAGATTGCATTGAAGAAAGACTAATAATTTGTAACTTGAGGATAAAACTACTCGCTAATGCAAAAGCTTGGAGTTGTCAATTTTAAAAAAATATCTGGTTTTAGTCTTCATACTATTAGGATACCATAAGTAGAAAAATGTGTGTGTATGTTAAGCCAGATGTGGCCATACATTTTTTTTAACATGAGTAGAAAAATTGTGTGCGTATGTGAAGCCAGATGTGGCAATATGTATTTTTTTAACAGCAGCCTAGAGATTTCAGTATGGCTTGAATTTTAATTTTGAATTTGTTTTTCATTTGATAATAATTAGGCCGGCGCAATTGTAACTTCGGGATTTAGTGGTGGGAGGTTGGACTTCAAAATATAGTGTTGAATCAGTACCAAGTATTCAAGGAAGCTACACTACTGCAACTCAGAAGCCGAAATGGATAGCAACATCAGAAGAACCAGTTCACAAGTAGGAGTTTTCTTGTATTTTTTTGTGTATGTATGTGTCTTCCCTTACTTTTGAAACTAAACTAAGTTAGAGTATTGATTCAAATCTAGAGGAAATGTAGTCACCAATCATAAACATAGTTGTTTCCTTCCCTTTCTTCTGTAAGATGTCTTTGATGTTTAATCATGTATCACCGAACATTCAATATTGGAGGTGAAGAATTTGATTGATTGGTTTATTGAATCACAAGAATTACTGGGTTTATGGGGTAATTGCAGGGTAAAATTGAAATGGGGTGAAAAGATTTGGACTAAGTCAATGAAGACCGATTTCTTTTTTTTTTCGTGTTGCAAAATTTTCGCAACAGTGGTTTTCCGTTGCGAAATTTTTACCGCAAAATTTGGGGTCAGTCTTCGTTGACTTAGTCAATATTTTGCAACTAATATTAAAATTTCGCAACTGCTATACAGCTGTTGCGACTCAAATTGGTCGCAACAGCTAGAATCTGTTGCAAAAACTATTGCGACCCAAAATTCGCAACAGTTACATTTCCGTTGCGAAAATTTGTTACACCACATTTCGCAACAAATGAGTGCAGTTGCGAGCCAGATTTGCAACTGCGAGACGCATTTGCTAATGTCCATTTTTGGTGTAGTGTCAGCAACAATCATTTGTTGTGCCGTTCTGTCTGCAATAGTACCCTGTGGTGTTGTGCTGGCAAGAATAATAATGATCTGTTGTGGGGTATCGCCAGGAACAATAAGAGATGGTGTAACAGGCGCAGAAGCAGGTGGATTAAGTGGTCCTGGTACATTGGTGATCTTGACATCTGGGTGGAGGCCCAATTATCTATTACAGGTGAAGGTCTCAGTCCGAACAAATTAGTTGGGTTTGAACCTCTAGGAATTGTAGATTCTAAATGAGACAAGACAGTAGGAAATATGTTGGAAGAAGAAGGTGACGAGAATACCTGTAAGTGTGATGGAGAAGAAGGTAGCGCATCAGGGACAATAGCAGCAAACGGGAACTTTTCTTCGAAAAATACAACATCAAGAGACCAATAAACTCGACCAGTGGGTAAGTGAAGACATTTGTATCCTTTGCGATCATCACTATAGCCGAGAAAAATACAAGGAGACGAATGAGAATCCAATTTTCTACGACCACATGGTCGAAGATGAGGAAAACAAAGACAACCAAATGTACGTGTACAAATAATCAGGCACACAATTAAACAACAATTTATTGTAGGATTTTGGACCAGTTGGAGCGGAATCCAATCTGTTCATAAGAAATATGGCGGTAAAGAAAGCATCATACCGATAAGATAAGGGAATGGATGCTAAATACATTAAATTAATACCACATTCAACAACATGACGATGTCTACGTTCTACTAAACCATTTTTTCCAGAAGTATGGGGGCAAGGGAAACGATGAAGAGTGCCATTAGATTGTAGAACCTTAGTGAACTTTCGATATTCACCACCATTATCGGACTGAAACCCCTTGATTTTGGTGTTAAATAGATTTTTAACATGTTTAGAGAATGTAATAAAAATTTGTAACGCATCAGATTTAGTATGCATAGGAAATATCCAAGTAAATCTACTAAAAGCGTCAACAAATAAAATATAATAACGATAGCCTTCATTGGATAAAATAGGAGCAGGACCCCAAACATCTGACACAATCAAATCTAAAGGATGTTCATAAACTATAGTGCTAGACTGAAAAGGCAATTTATGACTCTTATTCTCTAAACATGAGGAACAAAACGAAAATTTTGAATTGGAAACTAGAAGACAGTGACGACGAACAATCGGTTGAACAATACGAAGCATTGGGTGACCTAAACATTGATGTCGGGTTTGAATAGAGGCACGTTCACCAAAAAGAGCTTTTGGAGTGACATACTGAAGAGTGTATAAACCATCACATAGCTGTCCCAGAAGTGCTACCTCCCCCGTAAGTCGATCCTTAACAAGGCAAAAATCATCACAAAATTCAAAAACCACATCATTGTCACGAAAAAGAATGAGATAGTGATAGAAGATTGTGAGAGAAATGTGGAACATGAAGCTCATTAGAAAGTACAAAATTATGGGTGAGAGTTTGTAAAAAAGCATTACCGTGTTTATGGGTAAAAATCGTTTCTGCCGATTTCGGTAAATTCGGTAGGTGAGTGAGAAACTGGTTCAAACCCTAAACAAATATGCTACACGTGAGCACTTTATAGATTCGAGAGATCAATCTGTACAAGTCCGGCCTAAACCAAGAAATGGCCGTTCCAGACTTGCTTCGGTCACAAAGTGGAGGAGAAGGGTTGATTTGGGGAGGGAAGCAAAGAAAGGCGTTGAGACCGAGAATAGTGCAGGAGAGTAGCGTCTCGACTTGTATCGAGAAAGTGAAAGCTTCGGAAGCTTGCAAGAGATGAAAGCTTTTGGGAGAGCTTGCAAAGTTGCCTTTCGAGAGAGTGTAGTATTTTTCTCTGACCAAGACTTGTTGTCCGGTAGAAATAGGTAAGACCTATTTATACAAGTCGAGATTTGAAACGTACCACGACCTCATGAAGGAAGAGAGTAAAGGGTGAAATAATGGGAGGAGGTGGTAACCGCATGGTGTTAATGGGTGAAAACGTTTTCACCATTATTTCCTCTTTTATTTGTGACTTTATTCTTTTTCACGCTTTCTTAATGTGAGCGTAGTGTACGGCGCATCTTTACCGCCAAACCAAAACCCTAGAAATCATCCCCCAGTTTATGTTTATGTCTCGAGTGTTGGTTGCATCTTGCGTGCAAGTGGTGCTGCTAGGGACGCATGTGGCATGTGCCAATGGCATGTGCGGAATGCCTTCGTTGCGAGTTGCACCTCGATAGTAAGTGGTAATGCCATAGCTGCTAGTGGCGGGTCTGGCATGTGCCAACGGCATGTGCGGAATGCCTTGGTGGTAGGTTGCACGGTTTGCAAGTTAGGCTACCAGCGTGTGTGTTTGGCATGTGCCAATGGCATGTGCGGAATGCCTTGGTGGTAGGTTGCACGGTTTGCAAGTTAGGCTACCGGCGCGTATGTTTGGCATGTGCCAATGGCATGTGCGGAATGCCTTGGTGGTAGGTTGCACGGTTTGCAAGTTAGGCTACTAGCGTGTGTGTTTGGCATGTGCCAATGGCATGTGCGGAATGCCTTGGTGGTAGGTTGCACGGTTTGCAAGTTAGGCTACCCGGCGTGTGTGTTTGGCATGTGCCAATGGCATGCGTGGCCGTTAGGGTTGTGGCCTTGGTAGAAAAGGCTACCAGGGAGCATGTTGGCATGTGCCAATGGCATGCGTGGCCGTCTTGGCCTAGGTTGTATGATTTGCGAGCCTAGGGCGCTATATTTGGCGTGTGCCAATGGCATAGCGGCTTGGAAATATGGCTTGCGGCAGCGTTGGCATGTGTCAATGGCACGTATGACCATGTTGACCTAGTTACAAGTCTTGCAAGCCTAGGCGCTATATTTGGCGTGTGCCAAAGGCATAGCGGCTTGGAAATATGGCTTGCGTACGTGTTGGCATGTGCCAATGGCACGTACGGCCATGTTGACCTAGTTGCAAGTCTTGCAAGCCTAGGGGCGCTATATTTGGCGTGGGCCAATGGCATAGTGACTTAGAAATATGGCTTGCGGTACGTGTTGGCATGTGCCAATGGCACGTACGGCCATGTTGACCTAGTTGCAAGTCTTGCAAGCCTAGGGCGCTATATTTGGCGTGGGCCAATGGCATAGCGGCTTGGAAATATGGCTCGCGATATGTGTTGGCATGTGCCAATGGCACGTACGGCCATGTTGACCTAGTTGCAAGTCTTGCAAGCCTAAGGCGCTATATTTGGCGTGGGCCAATGGCATAGCGACTTAGAAATATGGCTTGCGGTACGTGTTAGCATGTGCCAATGGCACGTACGTCCATGTTGACCTAGTTGCAAGTCTTTCAAGCCTAGGGCGCTATATTTGGCGTGGGCCAATGGCATAGCGACTTGGAAATATGGCTTGCGATACGTGTTGGCATGTGCAAATGGCACGTACGGCCATGTTGACCTAGTTGCAAGTCTTGCAAGCCTAGGGCGCTATATTTGGCGTGGGCCAATGGCATAGCGACTTGGAAATATGGCTTGCGATACGTGTTGGCATGTGCCAATGGCACGTACGGCCATGTTGACCTAGTTGCAAGTCTTGCAAGCCTAGGGCGCTATATTTGGCGTGGGCCAAAGGCATAGCGACTTGGAAATATGGCTTGCGATACGTGTTGGCATGTGCCAATGGCACGTACGGCCATGTTGACCTAGTTGCAAGTCTTGCAAGCCTAGGGCGCTATATTTAGCGTGGGCCAAAGGCATAGCGGCTTGGAAATATGGCTGCGATACGTGTTGGCATGTGCCAATGGCACGTACGGCCATGTTGACCTAGTTGCAAGTCTTGCAAGCCTAGGGCGCTATATTTGGCGTGGGCCAAAGGCATAGCGGCTTGAAATATGGCTTTGTGATACGTGTTGGCATGTGCCAATGGCACGTACGGCCATGTTGACCTAGTTGCAAGTCTTGCAAGCCTAGGGCGCTATATTTGGTGTGGGCCAAAGGCATAGCGACTTGGAAATTTGGCATTGTTGCCATGGTGCGCAGGGTGTGGCTTGGTTTGGCATTGTTTCCATGGTGCGCAGGGTATGGCTTTGGTTTGGCATTGTTGCCATGGTGCGCAGGGTGCGGCTTGGTTTGGCATTGTTGCCATGGTGCGCAGTATGCGGCTTGGTTTTGGCATTGTTGCCATGGTGCGCGAGGTGCGGCTTGGTTTGGCATTGTTGCCATGGTGCGCGTGGTGCGGCTTGGTTTGGCATTGTTGCCAAGGTGCGCGATATGCGGCTTGGTTTGGCATTGTTTCCATGGTGCGCGGGTGCGGCTTGGTTTGGCATTGTTGCCATGGTGCGTGAGATGCGGCTTGGTTTGGCATTATTGCCATGGTGCGCGATATGCGGCTTGGTTTGGCATTGTTGCCATGGTGCGCGATATGCGGCTTGGTTTTGGAATTAGGGTTCGTGTTGAAAACCCTAATCGGTATTTTGAAAAAATACCCCTATTAATTATTTTGAGTTAAATGCTCTTAGTTAAAGTGTTGCGGGTAACACTAGGTCATGGGGTTTTCGATTTTACCCCTTGTCTAAAAACCACCATCAACATTAAGTCCCGCTTAGCTCGGAGCAGGGGCTTTGTTGCGAGGTAAGCATAAGATGGTGACAAACTATTAACGAGCTTAAGTAAAAGAAAATTGAAGGAGGCTTGTCGACCTTTTATAAATAGGATTTGGAATCCTTGCCTCTGGTAGTTTTGCACAAATCGGGAGAGGTGCACAATTGGTGGGCCGGTGCGGCTTGGGCGACGTTGGGAAGTTGGCGTGAGTTGGGAGCGAGTGTGCTAGGCTGGTGGGACCGGCGCAAAGTGTAGAAACCGTGCGTGCTTGCGGGGCGTGACTTGTGCGGCCATTGGGAGGTCGGCGCAATTGGTGGGCGGTGCAACTTGGAAACCGTGCTTGCGGGCGTGACTTGGGCGGCATTGGGAAGTTGCACCCTTTGTGGGCCCGTTTCTTACACGCGTGATTTTGGTAAAGGGAAATCCTTCCCTATTTCAAAGTCCTTCACGCCTATATATATATATAAAGCCCCTTTCTCCCCATCCTGCGCTTTATTCTTTCCTCTTTTCATACTAGCGGCAAAGAGAAACCGGCTTCCAGGTATGTCTTCGAGTGCTTTTCTCTCTCTTTTTTTTTTCTTTTCACGTAGGTGTAAACCTTAAGAGTAGGCGCTTCCACAATCCTTGCATATGATTCCTTGGCGTGCCTTTTGTAGAAAATATTGTATGTATGCAACCAAGGGAATACTGCATATATTGTTTGAACCCGTAGGAAATATTGCATATATGAATTTTCGGTCCTGAAAGAAATATTTGAACCCTGAAGAAAATACTGCGTGTGTATTTTGAACCCGTAGAGGATGCTCCGTATATAATTTTGAACCCGAAGAACGATACTGTAGGCGTATTTGAGCCGTACTGAAACAAGCGCATGTGTATTTCGAACCCGTAGAGAACTCTGTATGGATCTCGAAGAAGAATACCGTGTATATGCTTCATATGACTTCGAACCGGGAAAATATTGTATATATGATTTTTGCTTCTTGAAAGAAGTACCCATGCGCATTTTTGAACCAATAGAAAAATGCTCCATATATATTTTTGAACCCGAAGAAGGATACTGTGAGACACACTTGTACCCGTATAGAATGCCGCGTATATAGTCTCGAACTCTTGAAGAAGAAAAAAATCTGCGTATATAGTCTTGAACCCGAATAAAATACTGTGTATATAGTCTTGAACCCGAATAAAATACGTCCTCCTTCCCCTTTTTTTTTTTTTTGTTGGGTACGATTATGTGTCAGGGAGATAACTTCGTCTTTCTCCGTTTGTTTTGTGCAAATATCTTATTACCAAATTGTTATGAAGGAATTCAATAAGATGTTACCTGAACCACATTTCACTTCGTCGAAGGATGCTCATAATTCCAAACCGAACACAGATGATGAATTCTTCACTAGAGCCCTCGCCCCTGCCCGGAAGAATCACCCAGGTTTCGTGACAATTTTGCTAACCGGTGGTGAGGATGAAAGGAAGACATGTTCGGTTCGCCCAGAGAGCACCATTCAGTTCTGTCTTCATAAAGGGGTATATTCTTCTTCCAACATTGACTTCAGGATGTGCCAAAGCCCATTGCGTTCTTTTGATAGATGGGTTGAGTTCATGGTGAGCAAGGAGCATATAAATACCAACTTGACTCGAGCGCAGATTATTGATGCTGTCATAGCTTCATAAATCTCAGTTAGGAAGGATATCCCGGGCTTGGTTGCTTTCATCTCAGGATGGTGTTCGGACACCCATACAATCATATGTATATGGGGCGAGATAACTTTCTCCTTGGAGAGTGTGGCTCTCTTGCTGAATCTTCCGGTAACTGGGAATCTTAAAATCCAATTATCTGAAAGTGAGGTGAAGATGCGGGATGACCTGGCCGCTAAGTTGGGGAATTTTGCTCGGAAAGACTCCATTGCGAAGTCGAAGGATTCTGCAGGAAAGAGGATGAAAGGTGCCCTTACGGTTGGTGGATATCTCAATGGTTCCGGACGAGTTTAGCCTGAACAGGTGCGGTGATCTTCATGTCGCAACATTTTTGGCTCTCTGGTTGTCCAGAGACATTTTTGATGACGGTTACGGCAAGAAAGGAATAAGACCGGAGTTGTTAGCGATTCTTTGTGAAGTTGGCAAAGGGTGAAGTTATTCCCATTGGCAAGTTGTTCCTTGGTTCCCTGTATGTGCATCCGGATCACCTAGTTGCGAACATGCAAGTTTTGAATGGTTTCATGAAAGTGGATTCATATGTGCACGTTGCTTTTACGCAGAGTCCTGCTATGGAGCACTTCGAGAAGTATGCTCCGAAACCGCGCCTTCGCTTCCGTGAGTTGGGGGCTCTCGAATTCTTCGATGGGTGAACAGGCGTCCAAGAGTTGGCGTGAGCTTGGTTAGTTTTCTTGATAAGTTGCATGAAATCAATTTTCGTCCATGGGGCGGGTCCATAGGTCGGTGACTCAAATTGACACTTTTGCTCGCTCCGCTCATGTCTTTGTCTTGATGACGATTTGAGCGTTGGTGAAACTGTTCATTCAAAGGCGCTTGCCGGTTATATGCCGTCTTTCTTCGTGGGGTCTTTCGGATAGTTGCTTACAATATTGACCGTCTTGCTCGTCACATGGGTTTCGATCAAGGGGTGCCTCTTGTTTACCGGCCGGTGATCCCTAAGGATTCATTGCGTGTCGCCCTTGGCCTTGATGCTCTTAAGCCGGGTATCCGTCTTTCCTTCTTTCAAATGGGAAGAGTAATTGACGACCTTCGGCTATAATGAGTTTTGGTGCGACGAGTTTATTATGATCCGAGATTTTGTGAATAACGTGGTGGAAAACGTTCGTTGCAAACCTTCCCAGTGATTACGAAGGAGTATCCAATGTTGAGAGATCCCAAGCGAAAGTTGCCTAGCAATTCGGAAAGCCCCCGGAGCCGAGACGGAGAACGAAGAATCGTCTTTGGCGGGTTCCGGACGGTTTCACAAGATCCTCCCATGGCTCTTGTGTCTTTGATTCTTCGATAATAGCAGTATGTGTCGCCTCTTCATTGGTTTGTCTCAAAATACGTGAATTTCGGCTCAGAACATGTGTCTTGTTTCCTTCAGGGCTTCGGTAGTGTTAATGCTTTCGCTGCTCTTGCACGTTGCCAAGAGACGGCAATTTCTTCAAAGAACTCCAAAGAGCATTGAGCCTTCTCATAGCGATGATGAGTCGGAGAGAGAAGAAGGTTCAACAAGTGAGAGTGATTCCTCCGGAAAGACTGCATCGGTTACATTTGGGGAAGTGGTTCAATGAGTTTCACACTTCTTTTCTTTCTTCTTTTGTTTCCTCTTTTGGGAAATATGTCGACTCAAGTTCGAAGGAGGAATCCGGTTCCGGAGGATGATTCGGGGTAGAGCCGCACGAAAACTTGCTTTTGGTGACCGTTGCAGTGACTTGGAGATGGGCGTTAGCCAATTGCGGGCACGGATGTGGTTCAAACGGTGGATGATTCTCGATGGTTGCTTTGTCGTAGACATGGAAGAAGACCCTCTGGAGTAGTGAGGCCGAGTGCGGGCGCCATTTTGATCCCCGTACTTGGTTCCTTATCCAGTCATGTCTTTGGTTGGCGGCTTCAGACGTCTTCGACTAAGCATGAGGCGTTGTACACGAGAATCCGGGAGAAGCACGGACATATGGCTACAACCAAGAAAGTCACTAGTCGATTTGCGCTGGTTAAGCGTGTGGAAGAGGCTTTATCTTCCATTGAGGACATGCGTGAGGTGATTTGGTCACACCGTTTCGAAGACGTTATTGCTGGATGGGAGCACCATCGCGACGTGTGCGTAGAAAAGGAGTTCAACACTTCGTGGTTTGTCGAAGGCCTTGCCGAGATCCAAAAGTTGAAAAATGCGGCAATCGAAAGCCTTTCCGCCGAGGAGATTGCACGACGGAGATGGAACTCGAAAAGCTTTCCAAGATGTTGACTATGAAGAGAGCGGCTCTTGAAGATGCGAAGTTGACTTTCTCCAAAAAAGAGCAGACTTCTGTTGGATGATTTTCCTTGAACGTTTCTCCGTTAAACTTTCATTTAGGTTTTTTTTTTTTTTTTAAAGACATATTGGATGTCTGGTTCAAAACTTGACCTTTGATAGACAGCTGGTAGCTTTTTAGGGTATTGGATTATTTCTGGGATGAATGGTTTTGATAATATGACTACGATTATGTTTTGGGAAAGGAATATTGCTTTTATGAAAATGTGTACTAGCAATAGGCACAAGACTCAGTAGTATGACGGTTTTACTAAGAACCTAAAAATAGATTGTATATCTTACCCAGTCTGAATTTACTCACTTCATAGGTTTTGCGAACGCTCCTCTCCATGTAAAAGGCGGTTTTTTGCTGGCGGCTTTGCTGGTAGCATCGCCAGCAAGTCCCCAATCGCTGTTAGTATCTTTGGCGAGTCCCCGTGATTGAGTAATAGCATCTTGACAAGTCCCAGTTTTCTTGTGTAGCTTTTACAACTATTAACTTAGGGTCGTCTGGTAGTTGAGTCGGATTGAGTCGCCTTCCCCTCCCATCTTGACATCTCGGGTCGAAGAACGAGATCGTGATCGATACTGTAGCCGATAGATCGATCCTCCCGCTGTGGTCGCCAATTGTTTATGGGTAAAAATCGTTTTTGCCGATTTCGGTAAATTCGGTAGGTGAGTGAGAAACTGGTTCAAACCCTAAACAAATGTGCTGCACGTGAGCACTTTATAGATTCGATAGATCAATGTACAAGTCCGGCCTAAACCAAGAAATGGCCGTTCCAGGACTTGCTTCGGTCACAAAGTGAAGGAGAAGGGTTGATTTGGGGAGGGAAGCAAAGAAAGGTGTTGAGACCGAGAATAATTCTATGAGAGTAGCGTCTCGACTTGTATCGGAAAAGTGAAAGCTTCGGAAGCTTGCAAGAGATGAAAGCTTTTGGGAGAGCTTGCAAGAGATGAAAGCTTTTGGGAGAGCTTGCAAAGTTGCCTTTCTGAGAGTGTAGTATTTTTCTCCTGACCGAGACTTGTTGTCTGGTGGAAATAGGTAAGACCTATTTATACAAGTCGAGATTTGAAACGTACGACTGACCTCATGAAGGAAGAGAGTAAAGGGTGAAATAATGGGAGGAGGTGGTAACCGCATGGTGTTAATGGGTGAAAACGTTTTCACCATTATTTCCTCTTTTATTTGACCGCTTTATTCCTTTTCACGCTTTCTTAATGTGAGCGTAGCGTACGTGCATCTTTGTGGTAAACCGAAACCCTAGAAAGCATCCCCAGTTTGTGTTGATGTCTCTAGTGTTGGTTGCATCTTGCGTGCAAGTGGTGCTGCTAGGGACGCATGTGGCATGTGCCAATCGCATGTGCGGATGCCTTCGTTGCGAGTTGCACCTCGAGCGTAAATGGTAATGCCAAAGTTGCTAGTGGCGTGTGTGGCATGCGCCAACGGCATGTGCGGAATACCTTGGTGGTAGGTTGCACGGTTTGCAAGTTAGGCTACCAGCGTGTGTGTTTGGCATGTGCCAATGGCATGTGCGGAATGCCTTGGTGGTAGGTTGCACGGTTTGCAAGTTAGGCTACATACGCGTGTGTTTGGCATGTGCGGAATGCCTGGGTGGTAGGTTGCACGGTTTCCAAGTTAGGCTACCAGCGTGTGTGTTTGGCATGTGCCAATGGCATGTGCGGAATGCCTTGGTGGTAGGTTGCACGGTTTGCAAGTTAGGCTACCGGCGTGTGTGTTTGGCATGTGCCAATGGCATGCGTGGCCGCTAGTGGTGTGGCCTTGGCGAGAAAAGGCTACCCGGCGAGCATGTTGGCATGTGCCAATGGCATGCGTGGCCGTCTTGGCCTAGGTTGTATGATTTGCGAGCCTAGGGCGCTATATTTGGCGTGAGCCAATGGCATAGCGGCTTGGAAATATGGCTTGCGGTACGCGTTGGCATGTGCCAATGGCACGTACGGCCATGTAGACCTAGTTGCAAGTCTTGCAAACCTAAGGCGCTATATTTGGCGTGTGCCAAAGGCATAGCGGCTTGGAAATATGGCTTGCGGTACGTGTTGGCATGTGCCAATGGCACGTACGGCCATGTTGACCTAGTTGCAAGTCTTGCAAGCCTAGGGCGCTATATTTGGCGTGGGCCAATGGCATAGTGACTTAGAAATATGGCTTGCGGTACGTGTTGGCATGTGCCAATGGCACGTACGGCCATGTTGACCTAGTTGCAAGTCTTGCAAGCCCTAGGGCGCTATATTTGGCGTGGGCCAATGGCATAGCGGCTTGGAAATATGGCCTGCGATATGTGTTGGCATGTGCCAATGGCACGATCGGCCATGTTGACCTAGTTGCAAGTCTTGCAAGCCTAAGGCGCTATATTTGGCGTGGGCCAATGGCATAGCGACTTAGAAATATGGCTTGCGGACGTGTTAGCATGTGCCAATGGCACGTACGTCCATGTTGACCTAGTTGCAAGTCTTTCAAGCCTAGGGCGCTATATTTGGCGTGGGCCAATGGCATAGCGACTTGGAAATATGGCTTGCGATACGTGTTGGCATGTGCAAATGGCACGTACGGCCATGTTGACCTAGTTGCAAGTCTTGCAAGCCTAGGGCGCTATATTTGGCGTGGGCCAATGGCATAGCGACTTGGAAATATGGCTTGCGATACGTGTTGGCATGTGCCAATGGCACGTACGGCCATGTTGACCTAGTTGCAAGTCTTGCAAGCCTAGGGCGCTATATTTGGCGTGGCCCAAAGGCATAGCGACTTGGAAATATGGCTTGCGGTACGTGTTGGCATGTGCCAATGGCACGTACGGCCATGTTGACCTAGTTGCAAGTCTTGCAAGCCTAGGGCGCTATATTTGCCGTGGGCCAATGGTATAGCGACTTGGAAATATGGCTTCCGATACGTGTTGGCATGTGCCAATGGCACGTACGGCCATGTTGACCTAGTTGCAAGTCTTGCAAGCCTAGGGCGCTATATTTGGCGTGGGCCAAATGCATAGCGACTTGGAAATATGGCTTGCGATACGTGTTGGCATGTGCCAATGGCACGTACGGCCATGTTGACCTAGTTGCAAATCTTGCAAGCCTAGGGCACTATATTTGGCGTGGGCCAAAGGCATAGCGACTTGGAAATATGGCCTGCGATACGTGTTGGCATGTGCCAATGGAACGTACGACCATGTTGACCTAGTTGCAACTCTTGCAAGCCTAGGGCGCTATATTTGGCGTGGGCCAAAGGCATAGCGGCTTGGAAATTTGGCATTGTTGCCATGGTGCGCGCGGGGTGCGGCTTGGTTTGCATTGTTGCCATGGTGCGCGGTGCGGCTTTGGTTTGGCATTATTGCCATGGTGCGCGGTGCGGCTTGGTTTGGCATTGTTGCCATGGTGCGCGATATGCGGCTTGGTTTGGCATTGTTGCCATGGTGCGCGAGGTGCGGCTTGGTTTGGCATTGTTGCCATGGTGCGCGAGGGTGCGGCTTGGTTTGGGATTGTTGCCATGGTGCGTAGTATGCGGCTTGGTTTGGCATTGTTGCCATGGTGCGCGGTGGTGCGGTTTGGTTTGTCATTTTTGCCATGGTGCGCAATATGCGGCTTAATTTGGCATTGTTGCCATGGTGCGCATATATGCGGCTTGGTTTGGCATTGTTGCCATGGTGCACTGAGTATGCGGCTTGGTTTTGGAATTAGGTTACGTGTTGAAAACCCTAATTGGTATTTTGAAAAAATACCCCTATTAATTATTTACACCTGAGTTAAATGCTCTTAGTTAAAGTGTTGCGGGTAACACTAGGTCATGGGGTTTTACGATTTTACCCCTTGTCTAAAAACCACCATCAACATACCGGTACGGGATTGTTTATGGGTAAAGATCGTTTCTGCCGATTTCGGTAAATTCGGTAGGTGAGTGAGAAACTGGTTCAAACCCTAAGCAAATGTGCTGCACGTGAGCACTATATAGATTCGAGAGATCAACTGCAAGTCCGGCCTAAACCAAGAAACGCCGTTCCAGACTTGCTTCGGTCACAAAGTGGAGGAGAAGGGTTGATATGGGGAGGGAAGCAAGAAAGTTGTTGAGAGAGTAGTATCTCGACTTGTATCGAAAAGTGAAACCATAGGAAGCTTGCAAGAGATGAAAGTTTTTGGGAGAGCTTGCAAAGTTGCCTTTCCGAGAGTGTAAGTGTAGTATATTTCTCCCGATTTGAGACTTGTTGTCCTGGGTGGAAATAGGTAAGACTTATTTATACAAGTCGAGATTGAAACGTACTCTGGCCTCATGAAGGAAGAGAGTAAAGGGTGAAATAATGGGAGGAGGTGGTAACCGCATGGTTTAATGGGCTTAAAACGTTTTTCAAAGCATTATTTCCTCTTTTATTTGACCGCTTTATTCCTTTTCACGCTTTCTTAATGTGAGTGTAGTGTACGCCGCATCTTGTGACCGCCAAACCAAAACCCAAAGAAGCATCCCCAGTTTGTGTCGATGTCTCGAGTGTTGGTTGCATCTTGAGTGCAAGTGGCGCTGCTAGTGGGCGCGTGTGGCATGTGCGGAATGCCTTGGTGGTAGGTTGCACGGTTTGCAAGTTAGGTTACCAGCGTGTGTGTTTGGCATGTGCCAATAGCATGTGCGGAATGCCTTGGTGGTAGGTTGCACGGTTTGCAAGTTAGGCTACCAGCGTGTGTGTTTGGCATGTGCCAATGGCACGTGGAATGCCTTGGTGGTAGGTTGCACGGTTTGCAAGTTAGGCTACCGGCGTGTGTGTTTGGCATGTGCCGATGGAATGTGCGGCCATGTTGACCTAGTTTGCAATTCTTGCAAGCCTAGGGCGCTATGTTTGGGGTGGGCCAAAGGCATAGCGGCTTGGAAGTATGGCTTGCGACACGTGTTGGCATGTGCGGCCATGTTGACCTAGTTGCAAGTCTTGCAAACCTAGGGCGCTATGTTTGGCGTGGGCCAAAGGTATAGCGGCTTAGAAATATGGCTTGCGGCACGTGTTGGCATGTGCCAATGGCACGTACGGCCATATTGACCTAGTTGCAAGTCTTGCAAACCTAGGGCGCTATGTTTGGCGTGGACCAAAGGCATAGCGGCTCGGAAATATGGCTTGCGGCACGTGTTGGCATGTGCCAATGGCACGTGCGGCCATGTTGACCTAGTTGCAAGTCTTGCAAACCTAGGGCGCTATGTTGGGCATGGGCCAAAGGCATAGCGGCTTAGAAATATGGCTTGCGACACGTGTTGGCGTGTGCCAATGGCACGTGCGGCCATGTTGACCTAGTTGCAAGTCTTGCAAACCTAGGGCGCTATGTTGGGCATGGGCCGAAGGCATAGCGGCTTGGAAATATGGCTTGCGGCACGTGTTGGCATGTGCCAATGGCACGTGCGGCCATGTTGACCTAGTTGCAAGTCTTGCAAACCTAGGGCGCTATATATGGCTTGCGGCACGTGTTGGCACGTGCGGCCATGTTGACCTAGTTGCAAGTCTTGCAAACCTAGGGCGCTATGTTTGGCGTGGGCCAAAGGCATAGCGGCTCGGAAATATGGCTTGCGGCACGTGTTGGCATGTGCCAATGGCACGTGCGGCCATGTTGACCTAGTTGCAAGTCTTGCGAACCGGGGGCGCTATGTTGGGCATGGGCCAAAGGCATAGCGGCTTAGAAATATGGCTTGCAACACGTGTTGGCATGTGCCAATGGCACGTGCGGCCATGTTGACCTAGTTGCAAGTCTTGCAAACCTAGGCGCTATGTTGGGCATGGGCCAAAGGCATAGCGGCTTAGAAATATGGCTTGCGACATGTGTTGGCATGTGCCAATGGCACGTGCGGCCATGTTGACCTAGTTGCAAGTCTTGCAAACCTAGGGCGCTATGTTTGGCGTGGGCCAAAGGCGCGGCGGCTTGGAGATTTGGCATTGTTGCCATGGTGCGCAGGTGCGGCTTGGTTTGGCATTGTTGCCATGGTGCGCAGATGCGGCTTGGTTTGGCATTGTTGCCATGGTGCGCGAGGTGCGGCTTGGTTTGGCATTGTTGCCATGGTGCGCGCAGTGCGGCTTGATTTGGCATTGTTGCCATGGTGCGCAAGATATCTGGCTTGGTTTGGCATTGTTTCCATGGTGCGGGGTGCGGCTTGATTTGGCATTGTTGCCATGTGCGCAGATATGCGGCTTGGTTTGGCATTCTTTGCCATGGTGCGCGATGATGCGGCTTGGTTTGGCATTGCTGCCATGGTCGCCAGGTGCGGCTTGGTTTGGCATTGTTGCCATGGTGCGCAGATGCGGCTTGGTTTGGCATTGCTTCCATGGTGCGCGGGGGTGCGGCTTGGTTTTGGAATTAGGTTGTGTTGAAAACCCTAATGCGGTATTTTGAAAAAATACCCCTATTAATTATTTACACCTGAGTTAAATGCTCTTAGTTAATGTGTTGCGGGTAACACTAGGTCATGGGGTTTTTACGATTTTACCCCTTGTCTAAAAACCACCATCAACATTAAGTCCCCCGCAGCTCGGAACAGGGGGCTTTGTTGCGAGGTAAGCATAAGATGGTGACAAACTATTAACAACAAACCAAGTAAAGAAAATTGAAGGAGGCTTGTCGACCTTTTATAAATAGGATTTGGAATCCTTGCCTGGTAGTTTGCACAAGTCAGGAGACGGCACAATTGGTGGGCCTGATGCGTTTTAGGCGACGTTGGGAAGTTGGCGTGAGTTGGGAAACCGAGTGGGCTAGGCGGGTGGGGACCGCGCAAAGTGTAGCCGTGTGTGCTGTGGGTTGGCGCAATTGGTGGGGCGGGTGCAGCACGGGCGACGTTGGGTGTTGGCATGAGTTGGGAAGCGAGTGTGCTAGGCCGGGTGGGACCGCGCAAAGTGTAGAAGCCTTGCGTGCTTGCAGGCGTGACTTGTGCGACCATTGGGAGGTAGGCGCAAATTGGTGGGGCCGGTGCAACTTGGAAGCCGTGCTTGCGGCGTGATTTATGTAAATAAAGAGGAGTAGACGTTTCTTGACCCAGCAAAGTTTTCTTATTTTGCTTTCCTTCACGTGCGACTTCCATTAGGGCATCATCCATGCCAAAAAATGCGGAAGCATTATGTCTTTCATTTGCTCCCTTTCCTTTTTAAGGTTCCTTATTCATATCCAACGCGAATGTATCGTTTCCCTTGTTTGAGAAGGGGTTCTTCCGTTGATTCCCCTTTTCCTTTGCTTTGCCGGTGCGTTTTCTTCTTCTTCTTTTTTTTTTGTTCTCGCCATCCTCTTTTTATATGCGTGTAGACGGGATGGAATTTGATCATCTTTCCATTTCTTGCGGTGTATGATGGGATCTTCCCGAGAGATGGCCGTGCCTTTAACCTTTTGGAAAAGGACTTCAGAATCGGTGGAGATCGATCTTCTTCTCTTGAGGAGGTATTGGTTGGGGTTGAATCTTTGTTCCATGAAGCTAACAAAATTATTAAGGACCTCCCTTCCTTATATCCTCACGAAGAACAGGTGCATGTTCGGACTCTCTAGGGTTCAGTGGACGCGGAGGAGAACGCCATGATTCTTGATTTTGATGTGGATGAATCAAAAAACTTCCTTGAAACGTCGATGAAAAAAAACTTTCGAAGGAGTATATGATAGAAGCGAGACAGCCTTTGAAGTTGATGCCAAAGGTGTTATTGATGATACGGAGGGGTCATGGTGGCGTATCTTTGGAATAGTTGTCGGGGAGGACACTGCTTTGCTGCCGTGGGCTGCTTCGGGATGGGATGTTGAGGTTGCCACTTTGCTAAAACCGCTGAATGGAACCTTTGTTGCCCGAAGGATTGTGGGGAAATGCTTGAAGATAGCTTTGCCCTGAAGGGACTGCGCTCCATCCTTCGAGGGCTAGTTCCTCCTTTTGTTTTTCATTATTTCGCTTAGTTCCCCGATGTTTTTCCCTTCTTTTTTTTTTTTTTGTAAACACATCTTTCCCTTCTTCTTCATCGCAAACCTTTTGCTTCATATATATATATTTTTGAAAGGGGTTGTGGTATGATGGCTTTGCAATGGTTTTCTGGGTTCTTCTGATGTATTTCTCTGATATCTGAAGGATTCGCTCGGAAAGAGATATATTTATTTTATTTTATTTTATTTTATTTTATTTTATTTTATTTTTTTGACAAAAGGGTAGATCTCCAGGGAAAAAATACAAACGGTGTATTCATCCTGGGGAAGTACAGCTATTAAGAGGAATGATTCAAAGGAAGTCGAAAAGGGAGTGATTGGGAAATACTGACATTTTAGGGATTGGATTCCTTGAGCCATCGCGAGTGAACTATCACGCCTTCGGGTGTGTCGGTATTGATGAGCTTGCAATATCCTCCCAAAAGGGTATCCGCAACCAGGTACAACCCGCCTTCACCTTCCTCGGGCAAATCCATCTTTACTGTCATCCTCCCAACTTGAAACGAGCTTTCCTTAACCACTACATCTCCGATTGAAAAACGGGTTCGGACGTCGTGTAACCATTTGAGCCTTGGCTTCATTGGTTTCGCTAGAAGCTTCCAAGCTTCTTGCAAAGTATTCGAATGGTCCAGCTCCCCATTCACATTTTTTGACAGCGTACAGGCCGGTTGTTGCGCCTACTGAGTCCCCATGGCGATGAGAATGGGGGAAGAAAAGGTCGGTTGCATAAAAGGTTGCTCGGTCAGACTTACTTGCATTTGAAAATCATGGGCTAGCGCCAACGGGTCCTCTTCGGACGCTTGGGTTCCTTTAATAGCTCGTTGATGTGATAACCCGTGGGACGATTTGTTGGGAATCCCCTTGGGCGGGGATGTCGGGAGGGTGTACGCCCGGTTTGCTTTGTTGTCGAGCGCCCATAAGCGTCCCCAAAATCATGTCATGATCTAGTTCTTTGACAATGTGGAACTTCTTTGTGCGTTATAGCGTCTCCCATCTCGATCTCTAGGTTGATGTAGCCATGCGCGTTCAAAGCCTCTCCTCTCAAGCTCTTAATCACAGACGGGAAATAGGTAGTGTCTTGCTTTGTAAATCCTACGCCTTTAGTGTCTTGAAAGTGATGATGTTGTGGTCGAGGTCGTGTCGATGAGCGTGTCGTCAAATTCATACCTCTTAAACGGGACGTCGTCCGCAGTCCCAGTTCTCCGCTTCGCTTGTTTGGGAAGCTTGAGCCCTTGGCATGGATTCCGAGGGAGAAAAAGCCGTTTGCTTGGATACAACACGATTGGAGAGTCGCGAAAATATCTTGGCGCCCGAACCTTGGAGAGATAGAGAATTTCGCATATATGTCTCATCATAGATTGTACAGTCTCGTGCACGGAGTCCCCGGAGGAACCGCAGTTTCTTATTGGGAGTGGGTCTCGATGCACTCTTTCGTCTCCTAGTTGGAGTTCTCCGCTTCTATCCTTTCCTTGAAAATATGCTTTAACTACATTGTAATCGCTAGTCGGGTAGTGAACGAACATGTGGTCATGGCAAGATTTGGGGTTTGCCATCTCGGCCTCGGTTGGTGGACGCCTAAGCGGTGGTGATCCCGATGACATCATCTTGAACCCAGGCTTCTAGGAGGTCAATCACTTCCTCGATGGGGAATGGGAAATCAAGGATATTTCCTTCGGCCTCACGATCTTTGCGGGAGTTTTAGTGGCGATCTTCGTTGCGAGGGCTCCGTTGCGCGGCGCTTCACGTTTCGGGCCGGGGTGGCTCGTAGTTGCGGCTTTCCTTTTCCTCTTTCGTTCACTATGTTCACGGAGGATGAGCCGGAATTAAATTGTTTGCGATGAGGCGCCTACTCCCCGCGAGTTTCACGTGCGTCTTCGAGTTCGAGTTGGCCTAGTCCTTTCCCGGTAATGAGTGCTTTGTTATTGCAGATCGTCCGGCGGCCTCATGGAGTTCGGAGAATGTTTGGAAACGCAAGTTTTCTAGCAGCGCGGTAGATCGGGACCATACCGTTGATGCATGCGTTTACCAATTGTTGCTCGGTCACGTTTGGGTCGTGACGGTCGAGTGCTTGAACCACCGAACCTTTTGACGAAATCATTCGGATGTTCGTTATCTCTTTGGTACATTCTCCCGAGGTCCGAAAAGGTAACTTGTTGGACACGAAGAAATACTTCCCGTAAAAACGGTGACCATGCTACTCCAGGTTGGGAATGCTTTGTTCGGTGGGATGTTGTTGTACCATGTATATGCCCTTAGGTAAGTGATTTTGAAAATTCCCTTAAACGAAGAACGTGATTATATTCATGTTCACCCAATGATTCCGGGAAACGAGAAACATGTTCGCGTGCATTCCGGTACCATCGCACGGGGGTAAATTGAGGGGAAGAGTACCCCCGGGGAGAGGGATTCTCCGTATTTCGGACGGGTAAGGGGGTTGGTGATGATGTACATCAAATTCATCATGCTTGATTCGGTCGCATAGGAGTTGTTCCAAATCTTCTCTCGTGACGAAATTTGGTGGTTGATTTCTCTCCAACGGGACTCTAGTGCGAGTTTCTTCATCCATGGAGGCGTGCCCTGCCGAGGTGCCAGCGTCAGGGTTGTTGGAGATGCTTCTATGCATCTCGGAGGATGCGACTCACGGGTAGTCGCTCCTGTCGTGGTTTTGAGAAAGGTGAGCACCTCCTTTTGTGTTGAAACCATGTCCTGTCACTGGCTCTCGGCGAGCGTCTCCGTCGTTCCATCAAATCGGCGATGGTGACGTAAGGGCGACTTCCTCCTGGTCCCTCCGGTCTCTCGTCCCGTCGGCGGGGTAATTGGAGCCTTAGTTGTCGGAGGCGCCATGCGGGAAGAAGCATTCGGTCGCGGTGGCGGCCCCAGCCTCGTGGACCGGGGCGTGACACCCGAAGAGATATTCTCGTTGCCGTGATTAGAGGGTTGTGCAGAGACGCTAGAGGAGGCGGCGGCTGGCCCTGGTGATAGGCGGTGTTACACTTAAGGAGTGCATTCGATGCCGCCGTTGTCACCGGGTGAAGTAACAATGTTATGAGGGGAGACGCCAACATCGGTGGATGCGTTCGCGGCGATGTTCTCGGCAGCCGCTCCGGATATGAGTTCCACCATGTTGGGATTTGACGTTGGAAAACGAAATCGAAGTTGGAGTTGATATTATAGCCGATAGATCCATCCTCCATTCGTGGTCGCCAATTGTTTATGGGTAAAAATCGTTTCCCGCCGATTTCGTGGTAAATTCGGTAGGTGAGTGAGAAACTGGTTCAAACCCTAAGCAAATGTCTTTGCACGTGAGCACTTTATAGATTCGAGAGATCAATCCACAAGTCCGGCCTAAACCAAGAAATGGCCGTTCCGGACTTGTTTCGGTCACAAAGTGGAGGAGAAGGGTTGATTTGGGGAGGGAAGCAAAGAAAGGTGTTGAGGAGAGTAGTATCTCGACTTGTATCGAAAGTGAAAGCTAGGAAGCTTGCAAGAGATGAAAGCTTTTTGGGAGAGCTTGCAAAGTTGCCTTTCCGAGAGTGTAAGTGTAGTATATTTCTCCGACCGAGACTTGTTGTCCGGGTGGAAATAGGTAAGACCTATTTATACAAGTCGAGATTGAAACGTACTCGGCCTCATGAAGGAAGAGAGTAAAGGGTGAAATAATGGGAGGAGGTGGTAACCGCATGGTTTAATGGGCGAAAACGTTTTTCACCATTATTTCCTCTTTTATTTGACCGCTTTATTCCTTTTCACGCTTTCTTAATGTGAGCGTAGTGTACGCTCGCATGTTGTGACCGCAAACCAAAACCCTAAAGAAGCATCCCCAGGTTGTGTCGATGTCTCGAGTGTTGGTTGCATCTTGAGTGCAAGTGGTGCCGCTAGTGGCGCGTGTGGCATGTGCCAATGGCATGTGCGGAATGCCTTGGTGGTAGGTTGCACGGTTTGCAAGTTAGGTTACCAGCGTGTGTGTTTGGCATGTGCCAATGGCATGTGGAATGCCTTGGTGGTAGGTTGCACGGTTTGCAAGTTAGGCTACCGGCGTGTGTGTTTGGCATGTGCCAATGGCATGTGCGGAATGCCTTGGTGGTAGGTTGCATGGTTTGCAAGTTAGGCTACCAGCGTGTGTGTTTGGCATGTTCCGCTAGCCGCAAGAGAATCAACGATGTTGCGAACCGATTGTATGTAGTCAGCCATAGATAAATTTCCTTTGGTAATAGTTTGAAGAGAAGACTTTAAGTGAATAAGTGTAGCATCATTTTTAGAGGCAAAAAATTCCTCAAGTTTAGTCCAAACCTGAGAAGACGTCTGGCAGGTCTTCACTTTAGCTAAAATAGGAGATGTCAACGATGATAAAATCCATCCAAGTAGAATCTTGTCGGTTCGAGTCCAAGAGAGAAACTTAGGGTTTGAAGAAGAGTTTTTCAGTTTGAGCCGGTGGACACTTGATGGAACCATTAACAAAACCTTCAAGACCATAACCTTGCAAATAGGGTAAAAACTGATCTTTCCAAAGAAGAAAATTGTTACCATTGAGCTTTTCAGAAATAGCTCAATGGAAAAAGGGATGTCGGTCCAAGAAGAAGAATCCTCATCATAGATGGTGGGTTGATGAGTTTTAGATGGTTCTGGAGTCATGATGACCTAAAAAGAAATATTGATTCAAAAAGAGAAAATTGAAAAAGACATAAAAATATAAGCCCTTGGAGGAAAACCAAGGTGATACCAAGTTGGGACTTTAATTTAGGTGTTCTCAATTGATTGAGAAACACAAAGAAAAGCCATTGTATTTATATTATCATACAGTTACAAAACTTTTCCCATACAAAAAGGGAATATATTCTATACGATACAAGATATATAAACATATTTAGTTATATGACAAGAATTATAACAAGGAAAGGTTATAACAAAAAATTTTGGTGTACCGCCTCTTTGGACACCCTAAAAACAACCCCTCACAACTCAAACATGATGGCGCACCCCCTGCTAATTCCCATACCATGGGGCCCATTTTTGTGTGAGAGTGTTGTTTTGGGGTTGTTTTTTTGGGCGGTGTGTTTAGAAGGATTGAGGTTATAAAGCCATTATGTCACGTCTGTTATACCTCTAACAAGCTATCAAACTACTCGCACTATGCGGGCATACCTTTAGATTGAGTTAGTTGTGCATCATTTTATGTTGAAAGAATTAAGGAATCCAATATTTTAGATTCACCGAGCT
>JAJJWW010009200.1:0-90907 GCA_023531295.1 Papaver armeniacum
TTTCTCCCATTTTTGGAAGCAACTTAAAAGATAGTTATCTTAGTTGTTCCCATATTTGAAGCAAATGGCCCGGTTGACTTCATATGGTGATACTAATTTCGGTGGATTTACTAGTTGTTCCAGTTTTGGAAGCAAATGGTACTAGTTGCCTTCATATTTAAAGAAAAAATTAGTTTGATGCGAAAAAAATTATTTGAAATCAAGTGCATCTATGCCTTCATATTCCTAGTACTTGTTGTATGTTGTTGAATACAATGGAACATGTTAAATGGTTACGAAGACATCCTAGTGCTAGTTGTTCCCATTATGTTCTGGCAATGATAGTTGTCTTTGAAGCGGTACTAATTGCCTTTGTATTTGGAGGCAACTTCGTTGTTCCCGCTATTGTCATTTCCGGAGGAAACTTAAGATAGTTTGGTAGTTCCTCCTATATATGGAGGCAACTTGAATTAGTTAGCTCGAGATTGAGATGTCATCTAACTATTTCTATTCTCTGAACAACAATAGTATGAAGAGGACTTCACCAAGGTTGAAGGCAAAGGCAACCAGCTCTGCAAAGAATGCTCCCAGCAACAAAGCAACAGAAACTGGTGACAAAGTTCCACAAGGAAAAGGTATGAAAAAGAAAACATATAAATCTTCTTTTAATTAGCTGTCTGTATTAGATGACAATCTGGGAACATCTATGTATTAAATGTTAATTGGATAGCTTGCATGATTTGTAGGTAAAAAAGAAGAAGATAAATATTGCATATAAAGTCTGGATTATTACCATTGTTAGATATCGGTTACTACTTGCATAAAGCAATCAAATACAAGCAGCATGTGAAAGCCTTAGAGAGTCTCCATATTGGGGTTTTATTAACCATTCTTTAAAGAAGAACCAAAAACAGGAGTCCAAAAGAAGTAAGGCTGAAAGAGAAGTATACACTAAGATTGGTGAAGTTGTAGAGGCTTCTCAACTGCCATGATAATGTAGTAGTGAGGAAGAAGATGGAAGTTGGATTTGTTATTAATAAGAAAGTTTATGTTCCAAAAAAGAGGACTTTGTTGTTTTCTTCAAAGTGCAAAGAAGGCTCAAGATGGTGAATTGGAGAAGAAATTGAAGAAAGTAACTAAAGAACACATAACATTCTTACACAAACACTTCCCCTAAAAGAAGGAAAAGAGTACAAAGTTACTAGTGGGATCGATGCGGTGTTGAGAAGAAGCTGAAAATGGAAAGGACCCTAGGTGTTGTTTTGATTTTATTTGGAATGTGGTTGTGCACAATGTTCTTTTCACGGACACTAGTGGAGCTTACTTTACACAAAAATGGATGCCATACTTGTTCTCCATGCATAGAGTGTCGTGGCCTGACACATAGCGAAGTATTTAATGGCTAATATAAAGAAAACAAAAAGGAAAAGATGGTCATAAACGTGTACATGGGTGCATACCACTAGTGTTGGTAAAACAAAATGACAAATTGTTGACAAGTATTTGTTTAAAATGTTTTGAGAAACTTAACTAACATTTAATATGTTTTTGCGGTATTGGTTTTGGAGCATAACAACTACATGCCAAACGACAAGGATTTGAACATGTCGACCCGAGATTCAATAGGTGGCACCAACTAGATTTACGCACTAAAGTTGACGTTAGAAGGGAAAGATAAAGACGGGAATATGGCGTTCAAAGGTAGGATTTACTTGTAAGTAAAATTCTTATGTTATTTGTCAATTCTCTACATTGCTAAACATATTTTATCGGTTAGTCTTGCTATCGAGTTCATCTTGCTAGTTTACTTTAGGCTAGTTACTTTAGTCACTCTTTGTTTAATTTAGGCTTTATTTCCAAGTGTTATGAACAACATATGTGGAAGCAACTTGCTCAAGTTGTCTCCATTTATGAAAGCAACTTTGCTCAAGTTGTCTCCATAAAAATGAAAGCAACTTGATCTAGTTGTCTTCAAAAAATGAAAGCAACTTGATCCATTTGTCTCCATAAAATGAAAAGCAACTTGATCTAGTTGGTTTTAGAAAAGAAGTAAAGTTGGTTCAGTTGTATATTAACTTGCTACTGATTTTGAAGAGAAAAATGCTGACTAATTTGGAACTTTTCGGTTTTGAAGGCATTTGAGACTAACTATCACGGATGAGCTAGGGATGACTTACTTGAAAGAGCTTCATGAGAATTGAAATAGAGAAAGCCTTCAACAACATGTTGTATTATTTACTTCAAGAAGAGAGGCTAAATGGCGCGTTCCTTGAAGCCGAAAACGTTGCACTTCAAGAGTTCTTCTATAGGATCGATGGGAGAGATCAGTTCTTGGGGAAGTTCATTGCTGACAACAACTTCCTCGCGGCGTCTATGAAGCTAAAAGGAGAAGATTATCTTGACAGATGAGCAACAACAACAAATGGCGTCGTGTACAAGAACTTGAATGATTTGGGAGGAGTTGAAGAAAACACCAGAGAACCTTTTAAGGGAGCGAGAAGTACAAGAGTGGAGCGCAATGTTTCAAGGTAAAACATCCAACGCATAGTCCTCAAAACCATGAATCTAAAGTAGATGATGGAGAAGCTACAAAGATGGCGATGAGGAAGAAGATAATGTAAATGACCCTAAAGGTGATGAAAGTGTGGGTCATACTAAATAAGATGATGAGGGAGTCGGTGAAAATGTAAATGAGGGAGAAAATCTAAATTCGATGAGAAAATGCGGGTGGGCGAAGAAATCTCTATTCTTTCAAGAGGCAACACCATTAAATGCAATCAAGGAGCTGATTGAAAGGAAAAATTACGAAGAGGTAAACATGCCGAGAAGTTATGAAGAGTTGATGCGAGGTTTGTGGACATTGATGGTATAATCGGCGAGATATTTAGGCGACTTAAGCGCAAGTAAAGGACGATATACCGGAAGAACCAAAAGCAAGTCCGGTGGAGAAAGGACCAATTGCAATGGAGAAAAGAGCGAGAAAAAGACAACTCCGGTTATGAACGGAGGAAGAGCAGGATGAAAGAACAAGTGCGATTACAATGGATGAAGCACGTTAGAGACGAAAAGAAAAGAGCGCTACAAAGTAGATGAAGAAGATGCATGAAAGGTAAAAATTTCATTCATTTTCTTAGTAGATTATTAAACTTAGTAGTAAATAATTCTTGGATGGAAGCAACAGAGCAGCTTGTCTCCATATGTTTAGGAAGCAACTTGCACAAGTTGTCTCCATATGGAAGCAACTTACTCAAGGTTGTCTCCTCTACTTGTTTTTCAAGTGTCTTTGTGTTTTTAATGATTTTTCCTACCTCCTTGCTTTGTTGAATTTGCAGGCAAGTAGCATGTTGTACACAAGAGAATGATGATGAAAACAAAAAGCATATGAAATGGCTGTTAATCTACACACTCCAACAACATGTGTGCAACCACAATCCTTTCAAGGTCCATCTTTTTATTTGCATTTTATGTCTCCTAAGAAAGCCCAGTTCAAGCTCCTCAAATAACTCGAACAACAAAAGCACGAAAGAGTGAGTTATCAAAACTGGAGAGCAACAAGTTGAGGAGAAAGCAAAATCTGTTGTTGATTCTATTATTAGAAGAGTCAAGAACGATCCAAGAGAGAGGAAAGAAAGGAATTGGAAGATGGATTCACCTGAACAGTATACCCAAAAAAAAAAAGGAAACAACATGAGAGTCAAATTATTGATTTGGACGTAATAGAGTACATCGATCCAACACCCCCTAACAAAAACCACTCAAGGATGCAAAAGTCTAGAGCTTTGGGATAAGTGCACCGAACAGAAAAGAAATTCTCAATGAATTCGTAAGGATGCTAAAGAAGGGTAATATACGAAAAAACTTTACTTCTCATTTAATACATTTTGTGTCTATCTCGAAATACATGACTAGAATTGAAGTGAAAAGGATCAAAATACTTCAGTAGATACTTAGATTACTTGAATTAAAAGATGAAAGTACTTGGTGATTAATCCAAAAAGTTGGAAGCAACTTGTGCAAGTTTGTTCCCTATAAGAAAGCAAACTTCTTGAAGTTTCCTCAAGTATTTGCGTTAGAATGTGTTATTTATGATTGCTGGGTTATGCAGGGAGATAGTTTATTCTGGAAAGGATAATAAGTTTCACATTGATAAGCCGCACATCCAGAATCTGCTGGATAACAATTATATCAACAGTGATGTAATTGATTATTACATCACTATTCTAGAGGAGAAGATGGAAAGGGGTCCTGATAATTCATACGGCAAGCATGTCATTTTAAATACAAATACTTTGGTAAGTAATTTTCTTACTTTTCATTTGACAACATTATCTTTTGATCTATTGTAGGTATTCATAAAAAAACTTGTTGCTATTCTCATTACTTTGTCACTATTTCGATTATGTTAAGAACTTCAGGTGATATAATTTTGTATATGTTAAAATTGTATTCTCATTACTTGTTGCGATTCTCATTACTTGTTCTATTCTAATTGATGCGGGCTCTTGTACAACTGTAGTAGAAAATGGGGATGAATCGCAATAGAATCAAGTGCGGTTGCAAATATTCAGACAGTCTTACCAAGTGGATGTTGCAAATATTGGCAGAAGAAAGATGTTGCTCATTCCGATGTGTATGTACAAAAACAAACGGCCTTACCACTGGGTTCTGCTGGTGCTACATGAAGGAATGTGGAAGTTGTGCAACTCAATGAAGAATAATCCAGACCAGTCAAGACAAGTCCATGCCCTGACAAGGCCGTTAACTAGGTTTCTCAATGAAATGGGACACAAAGACAAAAATAGTAAGATTATATCTCATACTTTCAAGGTTCTTCCAAAGTGCTTCAAAACGAGAATACCCAGATCGCGCAATTTTATTTGTTGGTATATGCATACGTTGGTGAAATTCGAGATGACGAATTGCTACAAGGAGGAAAGAAAGATGCTTATGTGGAGAAGTCCAACAAGAAAAGGGTGAAGTTGGCCTTCCGCATCTTGAATGCCACCGATGACTTGAAGCATCGAAAGGACAACTTTTGGACAGTTGGTAATATACTCTCAATAGAACTAATTGAAAGGGAAAGATTTGTTCTTGTTAGTATTATCTAGTAAAACATTATGTTGGTATTTTATTAGTATTATTCTCGTGATTGAACTACATTTATTAGTATTATTCGATTGAACTACAAACTCGCTATTGGTTGTAAAACAATGTTTGGTATTATCTAATTAAAGTACACTTCTTAACATTTGTTTGAATGCTTTGATTATATCAAGTGCTGCAATATTTCGTATGGTTGCGGTATGCATGGGTAAAAGGGAAGATTGATAAAAATACAGACAAACCCTTGCTCAAGTTGTGTACTTAAATGGAAGCAACTTGCTCAGGTTGTGTCCATGTATGGAAGCAACTTGCTTCAAGTTTGTTCCAAAAATGGAAGTAACTAATAAAAGTTGTCACCGAAAAAATCATACAAGAACCGAAATGGAAGCAACTAGCAAAAGATGTCTTCATATGTGGAAGCAACTTGGTGGTTGTTCCCAACATGGAAGCAACTAGCAAAAGATGTCTCCATATGTGGAAGCAACTTGCACAAGTTGTTCCCAACATGGAAGCAACTACCAACAATTGTCTCCATAAAAGGAAGCAACTAGTAAAAGTTGCCTTCAACTAGAACAACTTGCCTTCAAATCAGAGCCATAACCAACAAAATTTCAATGAAAAAAAATAAAAAATTATAGACCCCGCAACAAACTAAAGAAAAATGCTGATTTCATAACAAATGCAGCATAAAAGTGTACCAGTATCGATTAAAGACAAAACCAAGTTCACATAAACATGAATCACAAAGTTCAGTAAAGCATGAAAGAAAGGTTCAGAAAAACATAAAACAAACTGGAACAAATGCAGTTGAGAGATTTCATAGGAACATCATCCTGTAGAACCTTCCAATCCTAGATCGGTTCTTGAATACTTTGGTGGGTGAGGGCCAATGGAGCACTACGGCATGTTCTACGATTATGGTATACAAGCATTCCACAGCGACCACACCTTCTCTTCTTGCGTATTTTCTCACGGTAACTGCGTTTACGAACAGAGTTTGGCCTTCCAACTTGTGGTCCAACAGGGGGAGGCATGACGTATTTGGTACGAGAAATCTCATCAGGCTTGTCACCATCAGGAATGGGATAAATAGGTTTTGAGTACAAACCTCTGTAGCTTTCAGCGGTGTAGTAAGGTGAGATGTGCTTGTACACCTCCTCCTCACCAATCTGCACCATAGCTTTCACCGAATGACTACAGGGGAAGCTGTGTTTTTGCCACCAGTGACAAGTACAAGTCTGCGAGTCCAAGTCAACAGTATGCTTCATAAAGTACTAGTTATGATCTCAAATACCTTTTCACTAGCTCTACGCACCTTGTATCTACGACGGTCAGTTATCCTCTTGTCTAACCGTGCTTGCATCTTAGGGGTAAGTCTTGTAGTCCAACTGCTAGCTTCAACCTTCCTCTTCCACATTGTCTCCATTGTCCGAGCACGAATACATTCAATCAACTCGATGGCTTTCAGTCGCAGTGCCTAATCAAGCTGTTAAAGCTTTCAACTATATTGATGTAAGTTCTCCATACCTTTCCCCAGAAACCTCATGAGCAGCCCGGTTCTTCAGGTGGGATCTTGTTCATCCACTCAATAACGAGAGAACATCTTCGATTGACCATGCTTGAAACTGCCTTCAGAAATTTCTCCTTGGTGATAGCAATGTAGCATTGCTCAAACAACTTAATAGCAGTCTGTCTACTCTTGCCTTTGACAACTGGAATATTTCCTTTCATATGGTACGAGCAATATGAGTGAAAAATATTTGGAAAGATTTCAGGAACAGTGTTCAAAAGTCCAGTTCCACGATCAGATATAATGGTCAACGGACGATCAGCATCGACAATTCCCTTCAAATTTTCCAGAAACCAGCGCCAATTATCACTATTTTCGCCAGAAACAATCCCAAAGGCAACTGGAAATATCTCTGCAAAATAAAAAAAAAAAACAAAAAAATTTAACACAAAAATGAGTAGCATGTTTGAATTACACAGTGGAAGAAACCACGACAAGTTGTCTCCAAAAGAATGGAATCAACTAGAACAAGTTGTCTCCAGAATATGGAAGCAACTGGAACAAGTTGCCTCTAAAATATAAAAGCCAAACTACAAGAATGAAAACAACTAGCACAAGTTGGTTCCATATTTTGGAGGCAACTTGTGCTAGTTGTTTTCATTCTTGTTGAGGTTGTTCACAAGTTGTTGAGTTTGTTCACAAAAATCTAAACCTAAAAGGTTTGTTGAGGTTGTGCAATTACATACAGTTGGCTACAAAAGTTTTCTGCCCAAAAGGTTTGTCATAAAAACAACACAAAATAAAAAGAAAATAGTAAAGAAGATGCATAATACCTTGGTTTCCAGTTTTCCCACAAGCTACCATAAGACCCCCCGAACTTTCCAAAGAAGAAACGTAGCATCTATTATCAGCATAGGACGGCAATACTTGTTGAACCTGTGATGCAAGCTTGAAAGAAATGAAAAACCTCTCAAACTATCGGTTTTCGGCATTAAACTCAAATTTGATGACGCTTCGTGATTATAACGCTTGACTGCTTCTTCATACCACAAGAAATCATAATACGACTTGATATCATCTCCCCAAATATATTCTTTGCAAAATTTCAGTCCACGATATGCTTGATGGTAGGTGAGGTCAACTTGATACTCCCTGAAAAACAAATCTTGAATGTCCGCTACTGTTTTTCTCGCTTATCTCGAAACTCTAATATCGTCTTTTATAATGTTCTTTATAAAAGTCTTCGTCATTCGAAGCTTTGAAGGATCGAGCAAGCCAAACCACAAGAATGCTCCGATATAAAAGTCTTGCACTTAAAAGCATGGCCGCCTTTGAATGCCAAAGAAGAGTGGAACCTCCACTTACATCCTTTTTCTTCTTTGAAAAGGCAATGAACCGTATAACGCTTCCGATCGTCTTCTCGGGCTTGACTTTGTACCCACTCTCCACTTGATACTTCAACAAGGCATCAACAACTTCATCTTTCCTCCCTCAAACATCTGACCAACACCGTAATAATTCCAGCCCAAGCATCACATTTTTTTGGTTCTCTTGTGGATAATTGATTCATTGAAACGTCATCAGTCGTGTCTTCAACAAAAGCCAAACCTTCAGTTGAAACACAACTTGAAGAAGCTGAAGAAGAAGCTGAAGAAGAAGCAACACAAGAAGAAGAAGAAGAAGAAGAAGAAGAAGAAGAAGAAGAAGAAAGAGTTTCGAATTGAACACTGAGCTTCAAAACTTGTATTCCCTTAGCTTGGCAGTATATAACAAGAAAATTCAAATCTAAATCGGGCCGAACGATTTGAAGTACACCATTAACATCAGAAAGAATCACATAAGGGACTTGAGAAAGAATACTCCAAGAACGCAACACAAGACTTTGCATCTCCTTGCAGGTAGTTGATTCATAGATAACATGAGAGATGCTTAAGTTGCAAAAGTTGATCTCTGCGACAACCATATTTACTTTGCAAAGAGAAGAAAATCAAGAATTGCAAAGGATAATAAGATACAAGTTGAAAGCAACCAACCAAAGTTGTTTCCAAAACTAGAAGCAACTACCACAAAGGTTGTTTATAGAAAGTATTGAAAGCAACCAACCCAAGTTGTTTCCACAACTAGAAGCAACTACCACAAGGTTGTTTATAGAAAGTATTGAAAGCAACCAACCTAAGTTGTTTCCACAACTAGAAGCAACTACAACAAAGGTTGTTTATAGAAAGGATTGAAAGCAACCAACCCAAGTTGTTTCCACAACTATAAGCAACTACCACAAGTTGTTTTCATAATTGGAAAAAACTTGGATAATTTGTCCTCGGGATTCTATATAAACGACATTCTATATAAATGAAAGAAACAAACCAAAGTTGTTTCCAAAACTACAACCAACTACAACAGGTTGTTTTCAGGATTGAAAGCAACTTGGACAAGTTGTCCCGATATTCAATATGTGTTTGCAGTACATTGACAAGCTACATTGACATTCAAATGTAACCTACAACATGTCCCGAGATTGCTTTTTGGTGGTACTACTCAGTCCTAGCAATAAACGTATTGACAATCTACATTGCTTGTATTCACTAACATAAGGCAATCGGGTTGAACTACTACATTGTTGGACAAAAATATAACCTACGGCATGTCCCGAGATACAATATGTGATTGACATGTCATATAGTTTAAACTCTGGTCATGACGCAAATAACTCGGGGTTGCGCCCCTCGTGAGAAGTATATTCAAGGTGATCGGTGGAAAAAGATGAAAACATACACATCAAAACCGAATTGTTGTATGTAATGAGTTCAACAACTACATTGTTGTATCAAAAACAAAATCCACCAACAATACATATGAAAAACACAATAATCAAACTATATTGTTGTAATTCTTAATGTAACAATGAAATTACAACAATAATCAAACCGTATTGTTGCTCTAATCTTCAAGGCATAATATTACACTTAAGAAATACAATTTGCTAAAAATCAACTACATTGTTGTATGAAACAAATTGTACATTACATTATTCAGATAAAAAAGTAAACAATATGTTAAAACAAATCAAAGATTAGAGCTAAAAGGTAAATCTAACCTGTTAACGAGATTGAATTTTAAGTAAATCAAGCTTCGTAGAATGTCCCCAATCGATGATTCAATCAAAATCAATTAACGAATCAAGCTTCGTAAAAGTGAATGAGAAGAAATCAAGCTTCATAGTATGTCTGCAATCGATGATTCAATCAAAATCCAGTAACGAATCAAGCTTCACTGAAGTAGATCTTCAAATTCAATGAATCTCGCTGATTCAAAACTGAAGTAGATCTTCGTAACAGTGCAAAAACTTCTGATTAAGTTGAATTGAAAAAACAAACTCGCTGAAAAAGGATTTCGAACTCAGTTGAAGATTCAATGAAGAATCTCGTTGATGTTGATCTGAAACTGCATCAAATATATCGATTCAAGAAGAAATCAATGGAGAATCCTATTCTTGAACGGAGATTAAACAAAAACCTAACTCTGAATTAACTAAATTCGAAACTGCATGTCTAAATTTCTCTCTCTCACTGATCTGAGCTCTGAATTTCTCTCACAGCTCTGAATTTTGAAGTGAATTTTGTTTTTTTTCTCTCTCTAAACCGAATAACTGAAACTAAAATATATATTCGGACATATTAAATAAAGTGGAGGTTAAAAATGGGTTTTAACTTGTTAAAGGATATTCAGCCCTTTGCATTACTGCCCCTGAAGGGTGTTCGTGAAAATCCCATGGATAGTAGGGGCATATTTAACATTCCCACAAAAAAAAATCGCACTAGACTCTTTCCCCCATACAAAAGTATCATTGGAATCTTTTTTTCTTTCATTTCTTGCAAACCTCCTCTCTTTCCAAAAAGCAAAATCTTCCTTTCATAATATGTTCTCTGATTGCATGTTTCCATCTCATCCTAAGGAAAATTTCTCAAACTCTCTAATTCTCTGGTTACAAGACTTAAAGCAATCCTTTTTGCAAACTCGTGGGTGGTTGAAGGATGAACATTTACTCATGGATTTGACATCTTTTAATCTCCCATTTCTCTTAAAATATATTTTTTAGTTTAATTCTCTTTATTATGGAGTTTATTTATCCAAATCCAATTTATAAATCCTAAGAATTTCCTTTAATGGTCATTTAAGGTTATTGATGAAATATCCGTCTTTTTGGAAATTCACGCCTATTCAAAGTCGTTTGCAATTTTGCCTGTAATTACCATTAACAAGGCTATATCTAGGTCACCTAATCCTTATGAGTTCATACGGGCACTAATTAAAATCTTTGATTTTTTTGCAGATCTGGACTAGGCAGAACCTGTTGAGAGGCATCATTATTGATTGAAGTATGCTGGATAGGCTACATTACTCTCATATGACATTTTTTCTTGTCTCGAGAAATTCTAAAATATCTCATTAAAAAACGTTATGCACATTGACTTCTAGTCAATGACAAGTGCAACCATTTCCAAACTCAATAACCCCAACATATGCATCTACATATCTCACATTTTTCTCTCCAAACTTTTCCCATATACAATCCCATTTCACCCCTAGAGCATTGGTGTCATTTGGAGGACTATATGTTCATTATTTATCTTGTTGTCTAGAGAACAAGTGTATTTATTAGCTTGTTGGATAAAGGTGTACTCGATATACGTCATGTGGATGAGCCATAAGGAAAGAGATTACTATCTGTCTTTCCTGGAAGAGATTACGAAAACCTCGATAGTAAAAAAGAAAATCAAGATAGACGGACTATTAAGATAAAAGATAGTCGAACGTGGCTTCACAAATCCCCAATGCAAAGTCGTTTAGTCGTATACCTAATTATGTTTCTCATAAGAAATCTAGGTCATAGCTATCAACTAGGACATAAAGTGTCAGGTATTGATTTTCCCAGTTGAAAGAGCATCTCTATTTATAGTTTTTCAAGACTGGGGGTTGCTTCAAATTCAAGCTAAGATAACTTGAGATTCAAGGAAAAACTTTATATATTTAGGCGAAACTCTAATTAACGTTCCAAGTAAGATGTTAGAAGTTTGTCTTGAAATCGTATTAGAAGAATATACACAGTGGTCCGGTTATGGAACCGTGTATAATGATAGTTCCTGGAAAGTATGCTTAATGATCTATAAGCAATTTGATGTTCATTTAAACACTTAAGAGTTTAATCATAATACACATACACAAATGTTTTAGTAATCAATGATGTCTTAGAGGTGTTTATTAGAGTCATGGCAATACTAAACATACTTAAAAAATAAGTCTTTGAGCATCTACTAAAATCCACTGGGATTGTTGGTGAAATGGTTCGTGAACCGTAAAGAAAGTTCACGAGTCAGGGTGCTACGGTTCGTGAGCCGAGTTCGCAAACCATACTCAGCTCGAGAAATCATATGGACTCGGTTCATAAACCGGGTTCGCCAACTTTTATCCTTTTACACCAACATGAAAAATTCAGATCACCACGGTTCGTGGACTGTCCCATTCTGAACTTGCGGTTTGCGAACTGGTTCTCCAACCATCCCTTCGTTTCTGAAACTCGAATATCTATGGTTTTCGAAATGGTTTGCCAACCTTCCCTGAGACTAAGTATCAGAAGTTTTGAATTTTGCTCTTTTCACGTGTGAAGCATTCCCAAATGATAAAATCATTTGCTTGGACAATGTTCAATTGATCCACAATTTAATTCTTGAACATCCAATGCTTGAATCATATTTCGAGATTTTTAACAAGACAAGCTTGACTCGAAATTTCTTTTTTTCTGTAAATCTACTAAAAATCATACGACATAGTCTCATAAGATAGAATGACAAGATAGTGAGTAAAATAAAATGGTTCAGTTTTCACATAACTAATTAATGAAGCTCTTCTAATTTCTTCGTCGATCTTCAGTCTTCGAGGTTGATGTGTGATACTCAACTACCAAGTTCTAACCTATTCCAAGACTTGACTTAGTAGACTAGAAATCAAGATATAGTTTTGATCATCTAACATTGACAACAATCTTGAGATTGAAAAACTTGTGAATTCAACTGAGCATTGTAAAAATCTCCCCCTTTGTCAATTTTAGTGACGAAACTATTCAATACATATGGATTCAAAATAAATAAACTTTTCATCTCACAATCCACTGTGCTTGATTTCCTTGGTTCTTCAACAAACATCTTGAATTCTTCATACTTCAAGTTCTTTTATGGTTGTGCATGTGTTCGTTTAACACCTTTGTTGTCGAAGATCCGTAGTGATAACAACTTATGAGAATACTAAAAAAGAGCTTTGATAGAATGAAAGGATCACTCTACTAATTGGTTGTTATACGAAAACATAGTGTTGATACCTTCCTCAAAGTTCAATCATACCACAACTTTGAAGCAATACTACGGTGATATGTTCTCCCCCTTAGTCAATACTAACATATTTTGCAAATAGATCGTAATCCAACCCCCTTACATAATGCTCTGAAAAGCCATGTGTAATAGTAAGATACCACTTAATAATTCTTCCCTTTTTTGTCAAAAAAATTGGTAAATTAAGGCAAAAAACATGGATCATAATGAATTAAACAAAAGAGTGTCAAGACTAGAGAACACATACCAACTTTTGTTTAGACGATTTCACCAAATAAATTGGTATGTTTCATCAAGAGATATATATGGATACACGCATCTTCTACAATTCTACATCCGCTCTCCCCACAAAGATATGACGTTTAAGTACAAGTTTAAAAGAACTCTCCCCCATTTGATGTCATTCCCAAATGAGCAATATGAGTGACCTTGACTCTAACCACAAGAGAAGGATTTCTTGGATATTAACAAATTTACTCGTCAGTTCTGAACAAAGTAGAATTATATCCAATATTTTTTTGTCTTCTCACCAGTTATGAACAAAGAAGTTAAAAATAACGATCATAATGTTAGTGGCACTAAGATACAAGATTTTCATGGAAAAAATAGTCATCGTCAAAAACTATTCTCTAGGTCAGTTATGAACAAAGTGAGAAATATAACCCAACGTAAGAATTATAAATTCCCTAGACATGTATGGACATAGAGATAAAAGTTCACCACTTATTCCCTGTCGGTTATGCAATCAAGGAGGAAAGAAGATTCCTACAGAACATCTTACGGAATCTTGTAGAAGTATGTCCACACAAGTGTAACCGTGGAGAGATCAATATTGCAATTCTCAAAATAGTCTACTCCTCTTTTGCAAGAGTTAATTAAGAGCTTAACCTATGAGATAATATGAGATATATGTTCTAATCACTGAATATGATAGTAAGAAAGAACAAATCTCACAAATAAGAAACTTCTATGAATTTGACTCGTTTAACATATGAATTCAACGGTAAAATACCATCAAAGTCAAAAACCATTTAAAGAGAAGAAAACTCCAAAAGGAGTTCAATGAAGTTTTCATAACTGAAAAAGCGGGGGTACAACAACCACACCCAATATTTCGTTTGGCAATCTGAATAGACAAACTCCAATGTACTTTCAAGAGAATCAACTGGACAGTCGGACTAATCGGGAGAAAAGTATATCAAAGAGTTTTATATCACTATCTCTCAATTCAAATCCGCAATCAAGCAAATAGGAATTTAGAGCAGATTGAATATAAGAGAAGTAACTTGAACGGTACCAAAGAACAATATTCAAGGATCAATCAATTTCAATCAACAACCAAAGGTTGGATTTACCAATGAATCGATTCAACGCACAACCTGTGATATCTCAATTATATAACAAAATATAACGCGGAAAAGAAATAACACAAATATTAGAATTTTGTTAACGAGGAAAACCACAAATGCAGAAAAACCCTGGGACCTAGTCCAGATTTGAACACCACAATATATTAAGCCGATACAGACACTAGCCTACTACCAATGAACTTCGGACTGGAGTGTAGTTGAACCCTAATCAAGGTGAACATGAACCAATTGATAAACCGGACTTATATTCCCGAAGAAAAATGACCTAGTATTATGAATCACCTCAAAATAATCTTAATCGTATGGTAGCGAAACAAGATATTGTGGAATCACAAATGATGAGACGAAGATGTTTGTGACTACTTTTAATCTAACCTATCGTAAATAAATCTCAAGCAAATCTTAGCAAAAATAATACTCAATCACGATAGAAGAAGTAAGTTCGTAACACGTAACTACAGAGAAAACGGTTGGGTCCGGCTTCACAATCCCAATGAAGTTTTTAAGTCATTAACCTACGGGGTTTCATGAAAAACCTAATGTTAAAGGAGAATCGACTCTAGCTTATACAACTAGTATCATACAGAGGTGTGGGGATTAGGTTTCCTAGTTGCTAGAGTTCTCCTTTATATAGTTCTCAAATCGGGATTTGCAATCTAAGTTACCATGGTAACAAAGTATTCAATATTCACCGTAAAAAAACCTGATTATATTCAAGCTAATATATTTCAACTGTTAGATCGAACTTAGCTTGTTATACACAAATGAAATGTACCTTTATTTATATTGAAGTAACCGTACCTAAACGTGTACACCATGTTGGTCAACCGTAGTTAACCGAGGTTAGCTATATGAACACTCTCATATCAACCTTATTCATCCTAACCATAAGTACTTCAAATGACTCAAATGAAACTAGTTAAAGAGTTGTTCAATTTCTATGTTATCATAGAAGTATACAAGAACACAATTGAAGCAAAATCGGTTTGATTTACTCGAATCAATTCATGAACATTATAGCCACGGTTTGCAAAGAATGCATTCCTTAATATATAAATGTATTAGTTCATGTCACAACCGATTCTAGAACTTTAACCACTCAAGTAAGCAAACGGGTACGCATACTTAAGTAGCCGGTGCGAGTTTGGGTTTGCCAGATGCGAACTAGTACGCATACTTAGTATACTTACAAAACCAAGCAGAAATTCCGGACATATACCTTACGCAAGTATGCGTACAGGTATGTGTACTTGGTACACGAAATTTCACAACTTCAAGTACGCATACGGGTATGCATACTTTAGTTAGGTCATGGATCACATAATGCAAGAATGCACACTATGTTCATAATCCAATAGTTCGAAACTCTATTTCAATCATTGAAACTTTCATAGCGGATGATAATAGCCGTTTTTACACAATATTAGCATCAAAGCAATTTCAAGTTATTGAAATAATCATAACGAAACATTCCAAGTCTACACCAAATGACCGTATCACACAAACCATGTTAGATGTTACTCGACAATTTTCACATGATCATATTTTGACTTTTGTCAAGAATATAAGATGAACTTGGTTAAAGCGAAAGCTTACCAACACATATTTTGAGAAATATGTAAGCACGTTAATCTCATATCGAAATCTCAAATTTTATAATCGACAACTATATAGTAATACGACTTTTCTCTCAATATAGGAGATAGAGTAGAAATAGACTTTCCAAGTGATAGATGAGTTTTAGTCTCCAAATACCTTTTGTTAATGAAGTTCCACAAGATCTCCTTAGTAGTTCTTCGTCTTGATTGATGAACGTCATGAAGTCTAATGCTCAACTACACAATCTATCCTAGTCTCGAGACATCACTATAAGTAGACTAGAAATCAAGACTTATAGTTTTGATCACTAACATTGACAAACAAGCTTGAGATAGTAACGCTTGCGACTTCGACCCGAGCAGGTGCTCTAACAATCTCCCTCTTTGTCAATTTTAGTGACAAAACTATCAATACATGTGGATTACAAAATAAATAAACTTTGTATTTCTCATCCAAATGTTTGATCTCATTGGTTCTTCAACATTACTCAAATCTTCGTCACTTTCAAGTACTCCAATGATTCCAAATGTGTTCAACTCAGCATCATAGTTGTTGAAGATCCATAGCAATAACAATGAGAAAACAAATGCTCTCAATCATTGTTATACAAATGTCATAGTATCATTACACAAACATCAAAGTTCAATTGTATCACAACTTTGACAACAATACTATGGTGATATGTATCACTCCCCTTAGTCAATACTTCATCTCAAAATGAAAACCACTCCCCTTACATATTGATCCTTAAACCATATGTATTTGTAGTGTGAACTACACATTAATTCTCCCCCTTTTTGTCAATATAAATTGGTAAAGGTACGAAAACTAGTGGGATCCTCATGAATTTTCATAGAGATACTTCATGACCAAAAGAAAACAACATACCAAATTGTTTAGATGCCATCATATAGCCGAAACTAAATGCATTCATCAAGGAGTTTATAAAGATACAAGATAACCCCTACAATATTCCACAGCCGCACTCCCCACAAAGATTTGGCAATTAAGCACAAGTTCAATTAAGAACTCTCCCCCATAAAATGTCATTCCCGAAAGAACAACAAGAGCGACCTTACTTTTACAAGAAAAGAAGGATTTTTTCGACATTAACAAATCAAATGAAACATGAATTTGTATCCAAAAATGTCAATTGAATTAACCACAAGGTAAATGATCAATTCAATTGGCCATGCTCAACATAAGAGAACTTACGAGCAACGTAGTATATACACAAAGATGTGGATCGGGGGGAAAGACCAATACCGCGGAATAAGCAAAGATTCATTCTATTTTTCATCACTATTTGCACAATGACATATAATAGACTTAGTCTTTGTAAACAAAAGTTCATCCTCTCTTCCATCAATATTTACATAATGACATAAAAGGTGAAATTTTGTAGTCAAAAGTTCATTCTATCTTTTATCAATACTTTCATACCGACATATAATAGTGTTAACTTTTGAACAAGTATGTGATGGTCAAGGTTCACGGACGTAAACAACATATCCCATAACAATTTGCAATATATAAAACCATAAAGATTAATACTGCAAAATCATCTTCCAAATCAACTTTAGAATTTAAATAAATAAATCTAAAAACATTGCAAGATGAAAACGTTGGCAATAATTATGTGTACTCACAATAATGACTATTCCAAACCCTAGTTATCCTTCTTAAAAACACAAGAATAAATTCTCATAAGAAGTTTCCTTGATAATATTACTGCTCTTTGATAACTTCATACCTTTCAATGAATCCATCATGGAAGGTGTCGCTGATTACCTTGATTTTCTTGACCGTGGAAACCCCATGATCATGAGTTAAAACACTAACTTTACGATCAACAACACGAGCAAGTTGTCTAGCCTTAACAAAGTCCACGATGAGTTTCTTCTGATTCCTTATCAAGATCTGTTGATTAGCAAGGATTCTAGCCTGACCATCCAAGAGATGATTATTTGCAGTTGAAGATTTGCAAACTCGACCTTTGAATCACCCTAAAAACGAGTTAAATCCTTGACAGATTCATCAATCCAGGAGTTGTGCTCTTTCCTTGCAAGCATCTTCTTCAGAACAAGTTCTTGAACCGAATCATGTCCTTGAGTGTCCTCCTCCATGTCAAGACTCACAATCTCTTTAGATCTTGAAGAGTTCTCCATATAAGTTTTTGTTAGGGATGGAATAACACTATATATATATATATATGTTTGTAAACAGGATAAGAAATATCTCGTTATGGAAACCCTATGAACTCATATGAAGGGGACACATGCGTTCGTGGACCGGTCACAGAAGAGGAAAGGATTTAGAAGAAAAATCCAACTAGAGAAAACACAATACTTGTTAATCATGGCTCAATAATTTAGAAAACTTCTTTTCAAATTAGAGCTCCGAGATACGATCAGCCAGGATCGAATAAAATTAACAAAGAGACGCATAAAAACATACAACTATTCTTGAGACTCCCACATTATCATCCTTGCAACTCAAGATATACACAAGGACAAACTTACCCGGAATCGGGTAAAGAAGTGAGAAGTACTCTCACCGTGAATTATGGGAGATGAGTTGTACAAACCTTTTGTGCGTTTGTGATGCATGTCGTAGGTGCAATCAAATTAATATCTTATTTCCACTAAATTAAAAATAATATAATGGAAGTCAAGTTCGTTCCCACGAGGAGCAAGAGATTCTAGTTGTAAAAATTGTCACAAAAGGGGGGTGTAAAAAGCAAAAGAAAATAAACAAAGCAATTAAAATATAAAGTTGAAATCAATAAGAGAGACAAGATCAAGGAATTCTTCTTCGTTGCAAAACAATGATTCATTCTGTATTCTATGAATCTAATCCTGAATAACATTGATATTACTATCAATATCACCAAATTCAATCTTATTCCAGTAAGATAACCTTTTCCTAGTAGAATTATGCTTTTCAATCAAGAGATGAGCAGGAGAACCTGCTGTATTAGTATTCCAAACAATTTCAAGTTGGTTTTTAAAACCAGCATGCTTAATCCACATTACAAAAAACTTAAAAGGTCTCCACAAATTCTTAGTAACATGATCAGTTTGCAGCATTATAGGACAATGATCAGAGCCAGCTTGAACTAGATGATGTAATCTAGCATTGGGAAATTCATTACACCATTGTTGATTGCCTAATGCCATATCTATTCTAGAGGTTCTGAGACCAGTACCAAGATTATTACTAGACCAGGTAAAGTCTCTCCCTATGTAACCTACATCCATAAGGCCACAATCAATAATTTATGCTGGACAAATCTATCATCTTGAGAATAAGAAGAACTAACATCTAAAGTATGAAGATGAACATTCAGATCCCCTATTACTAGCCAAGGCTGCATTATGTTGTCACTTATACTAGTCATGATATCCCATGTATTTTCTTAATATCAGTATAAGTAGAGCCATACATGAAAGAAACCAAAACACTTGGTTTAGCAGGATGAAGATTAGCAGTCACATTGATGATATTATTGGTTTCATCTTTTACTTCACATTGGATACCATCTTTCCACATCAACAGGAGGCCAACAGCTAGACCTACTCTATTTATGCAATCATAATTACAGTAATTTAAAGACTTAGCCAAATCAATCATTCTAGCAACATCTATTTTTGTTTCAGTTAAAAACAAAAAATCAGGAGATTGTTTTTTAATTAAAACAAATAATTGATATTTTGTAAAAAATTTGGCTAAACCTTGCACATTCCAGCAGAGTATTTTCATAGTGCTAAAATAAAATAATTATTTGGAAAATTTAAAATAGATATGGTATTTTATGTATACCTGAGAGGAGTCTCTGACACAATCATTCATGGGTGTAGAAATTATTATAGCTGGTTCATCCGAGTCCATCATAGTGTTGTGTTGATGGTCCATATTAGTAGTATCATGACCTTGCATAACTGTAGATGGCTGAATATGAATATTGTGAGGATTCGTTGATGGCTCCGTGTTGAGATTAGAATTTCTCATCCTTTTGAAATTTCTTGAATTTTCTATATTACCCTCATCAGCTAACTCCTCATCCATGTAATTTGTTGAACTACTTCCTTCCTTCTCCTTATTAGCTTCACTATCTTCCATGAGTAGAGATTCATATTCAGCAACAGAAAGAGAGTCTAAGTAGAGTAAATGAGACATATACTCACATTTTTCATCATTATGATCGATGACAAAACATTTTGGGCATATGTTCTTAGGCTGCAATTCCCAATGATATTTGATCCATACATCATCTGCATTTACAGTCTTCCACCATCCTCCTCTATGAAGAGATTTGTTCAATTCCACTTCAATTATAGCTTTAACAGTGTTTCCTGCTCGAGGTCTGTAGTTCTTTGGCTTGGTTGAAATCTTCCTTCCAATAAATCCAATTGCTTCATCTATCACAATTACATTCATATGCTCTAGCTTCAAATATTTGAATTGTAAAGTGAAAATTTGCTTATCAAAAGTATAATCCTTCATAGGAATATGATTATAGTATTTCTGAACATGGAAAAGAACTCCATCAATTAGCCAAGGACCATCTGCAATTACTTCATCTCTTTCAGCTTGATTATTTAACCTGACCAGTATCAAATTGTGACCCATAATCCTAAGCTCTTTGTTATGATATTTTCCCCAAAGAGAATTGATTTCCGATCTTATGACTCCCATCTTTATCTTTTTTTTCTCTTTCAGCTTTCCTAAGATTCCATATGTCCATTGTTCTGCAGCTTCATTGATCAATTGAGATGAACCCAGCGTTCTTCTTTGGTTTGCAGATAAATCAATATTTGCATTCCTTAGTTGTCTAGATAATTGATTGATACGATCTCCTTGACCAGAAGACATGGTTTTTCTTTAGAAATTGATTTTCTGACTCTTTCTAAGATATGGTTTTTGGTTTGTGGTTCTTCAATCTTTTCCTCATTATTAATATACCAATGGGTGCTGAGATAGTTTTTGCGGATATTTGATAAACTAGGAAAGTATCTTTTGTTTTTGGAAACCCTAGATTCAATTAGATATGGGAGTAAAACAAGATATAGATTGTAACCATAAGTAGTTCCATAATTTCGGAGAGGAAATTTTGGAGAATTTTAAGAAAAAGGTAACAAATAATATGACTGATTTACTCTAGATTGATTGCTAAAATCTCGGAAGATAATTGACTGAAAATTGAGAGCCAATTCTTTTTGAATTTCCTGGTTAGGTTTACTGAATTGAGTCAATGATTAAGAAGGATAATTTTCCCATTGAAAATCAGATTGAATTGTGAAACTGGCTTGTTGAAGGGACTTGCTTTAACAAATTCAAACAACCTTCTGAACCATTAGTTTGGACCATCATGACAAAGAAGATGGTTAGCACCACTGCTGGCCACACCACTGTTGTTTTCTCAACTGTAATATTCATGCTGCTTCCACCACTGGTAATCCCACAGAATGATTGATCAGAGATCTGAAAAATTCACACACCCATTAGAGAAATTAGAGAAAAGGAAATTGTAAAAACCATAAACAAAAAACCTAAAAACCAGTGGATAGAAATTAAAGAGAAATAAAATAGATTGATTCCACAACCATCTAGCAACACCAGTTAAAAAAGAGATTGGTAAACATAATAATCAAAAAAGAGAAGATTAAAAATCACAGAATCATAAGTTTCTCAAAACCAATTTTCGGTGTGAGTTGACTCGGCAGTCGCCCGATCCAAAGGGTTGCTGATTCTTTTAGGTGCTCGGTTATTACTTAAGGCAGCCTCCCCGTACACCGTCTTCACTTGTTGGCTTGCTTTCAAGGATTTGGATCCCCTGTCTTAGAGGATCTACTGGAAATTAGAGGATCTAATGGAAAATTGGCCCATATTGTACTTTGATTATTTATGAGCTAAGACGTAGTCTTTTATTTATTTGTTTAGGTTTCCTTTTATTTTTGTTTTTGTACTCTTTGAGGTGGTAGAAACTAGAAACCTTTTGTACCCTCTCTCGTTTTTGATCAATAAATCTTTTTTACCGATCAAAAATATACTATATATTTATATTCAGTAGCTTCTTTAAGGGGCAAGAACAAGTTATTTAACTTTTTTCTTGTGTTTTAAATTTTGGAAGCGCAGACGCATGATTTTTACAAAAATTATTTTTTCAAGAAGTCTACTATTAAATTATTCGTTGATATTATAACATTGATTTTTTTTGCCTTTTTTCTTGATTGATAGGATGCTTCTAAATTAGAAAGTATTTATCGATTTAATGAGTTAATATTTAGTTTTTTTTATCTAGTTTCTTTATCTCAAATATTTATAGATCTAGATAAAATATTTTGATTTTTAATTTTCGGAATGAAGTTATTTGTTCGATAAAAAATCAGCTAGTTAAATAGCTAGCTACTAAATTATTTTTGAATTTAATTGTTCTATATTAATATATCTTTAGTATGAGTTCATCTAATTAATAATTGTAATTCAATTAGGGATACTTTATTTTATAAATAAATTTGGTTTGTGTCTCATGTAACCCCTTGGGGTCCTTTGGGCTACTAGGCAATATAGTGAATCTCGAGCCTCGGTCTTGCTTTGATCAAGTCATCGAGATCGACGAGTTTATTTCAAGAAGATTTTCGATGAAATTCCATATTCTTTGTTTTAAAATTTACCTTTATAATATATAGGGCTGTTTGGTAACCATTATTTTAATTGATTACCAGCTCATAATACATGTTTGGTAACCATTATAATAATTGATTATTTTAATCATAATTGAAAAAATCCATTATTTCCATAAACAGAAAAAAATTGTTTTAAAAGTTCATTATAATCAATTATTTTTTCTAACAAATTCAAATTGATTTTTTTTTCTTATTTTTTCTAAACAATCTAGAGAGACAAAAAAACAAAATAGGACTAAAAAAAAAATCCTAGATCATTGTTCTTTCCTCTACTTTTGAGATCATCATTCTAAGATAATCAATTATTTGAAAAAAAATGTTTGGGAAAATTTATTTAAAAAATGACTATATCAAAATCATTTATCAATTTATTATTATCTATAATCATAAATAGATAATCATAAATTTTACCAAACAAGGCCTATATGTCAAGCATTTTATACATTTATATATGTTAAGTTTGTATAAATACAAAGAAACAATACCAATTTTTTGAGGATTTTTTTTTAAATGGGTTGGATTTGATTTTTATTACCATTTTTTAAACTTGTCTCGGCGAGATTTTAGCCGTATCCCAGTGGAATCTCGGCATTCTCTTATGGTGGGTTTGGATGTAGAATTTTAAAGGTGGAATTTATGGGTCCGTGGGATTTGGTAGAATTATGTTTCCCTTTGTATGTTTGGTTACCCAAATCCTTGGAATCATGTTTCCTACGGGATTCAGTTTTCCAAGCAAATCCTTCATATGGAGTCCGACCCTCCCTAAGATTTCTTTGGGAAACTTATCAAGGGATTTGTGGACCCACTTTTTTTTAACTCTAAATCCCATATATATGCAAATTTTAAGATTTGAGGGTAATACCAAACGGTAGAAAGACTTTAATACAAGAAAACTATATAAATCTTAAGAATTTTAATTGAGTTACCAAACACACAAGGAATTTACATGAATCCCAGAATTTGTAATCCCATGGGATTATAAATTCCTGGAAACGGTGAATTCTGCAAACAAACCCACCCTTAAGGTTCTCGGTTAAAATTTGTCCCGCCGAGATAAAGACACTCGTCTCAACCATGAACCGAGATCAAAGATCTCGGCAACCAACATTGACCTCATTGGTCTTAAGTGGATGTTCTTCGGCTTATCTTTTCTCCATTTGGATACTATTTTTTTTTATCGGTATAAAGTTTAGTGCTGATGAGTTTTAAACTCAAGTCACTAACTCAAGACACTAATATTATCATAAAACGACTTTTATATTGTACTACATTGACATCCGCATTTGTATTGTTAGCAACCTATTTGCTCCCGCAAAAGCTTTTACATTATAATAATTCTTGTCTTTGCATAGGAAATAATAACAATGTTACGTCCTTAGATATCAGTGTGTCAGCATTGCATAATGTTTGGTACAACATAAAATAAAGTTAAGTAGGTGGGAGATAGTTTCTCTAATTTATTAGAGGCTATTTGTACTTGGCTACCGAGGGCCATTTAGTTGGGGATCAAGAAATCTCTGCATTTTGATTTTGATTAAAAATAAAGATCGCGCTCACCGTTCACACCTAATGTGGAATATCGTCCTATTTTCATTTTTGATGAAAAAGGGAAAAAAATAGAAAAAATCAACTGCAATTTACTTGTAAGAACAAGGATGTCTATCCGAGTATCAGTTTTACACATGAGCATTGGTCCATATTTTGTACCTCCTTACTCCTTTAGAGAGCAGCCTAATGTAATTTTTCGTTACATTTTATTATGTACATTCTTATCACCTTCTCCCTTGGTGGTACAATCTTCGCCGATCAGAAAAGATCATTAAAGATCATTATCGAAACTTACTAAACGTCATTCGTCTTGTTCTATGAATCTTTTGCGTTCTGAAAAGTGATCACGATTCTTTTAAAGTGTGAAACCTTTAGCTGATTGAAAGTAATAGCAAATAAGAATTTGAAGATGGCCTTGCAGAGGGCCGAGTGGTAAAGTGTTCGTAGAAAAGTTTTATTCCATTCACAATACATACGCGCCATCGTTCGCTAATTTGGAGGAATATATTCATTTGATTTCTATGATAGAATGCGATAATGTATTTTTTTCTGAAAAGTATATACGATTATTTTGAATGTGATAATATAAACTACATACTTTTCCTATTAAGTTGATAGAATTCCAAGTTAGAGTCAACAACAAAGTATTACTATAACCTTTTATTGGTATGCATGATCTTGCATAGTTACTTCAGCAGGAAGAGATTCCAAGTAATATGCAATACCGAGAGAGAATTATATACCTTTTTGCAAGTTGTACACACTATGAATTTCCTAGTGGCCCATGCTGCTAAGATCGCCCAATTTGAGGGCATTACTTGAGTTGTTTCCGCATCAGTTTACTTTGAATATTTTGTGTGGAAAAACTTGCAAGAATAACATAAAATGTTATCGATATTTGTTTGCATGATGTGTAAAGCAATCAATTAAGATCACAAGAATAAATTGATGTTAACCCCCTACTACGTAGAAATTACATTTGAAAGCAAGAAGGGGTGATGTTGATGACTAAGTGGCCATATATATATATATATCCACAGCTACCACCAATGATGGGGACATCACAAAACCAAAAAGGAGAATGGTTGCACATTATCTGATTCATTGTTTTTTTTTTTTTTTTTTTTTTTCAAGCATGCATTTATTTAAAAGAAGATTATGTTACAATTTGACAGGGTATGTGGTACCCACTGAGTCAAGGTAAACAATTTGATTAATAAAAACAGGAATTGCCTGGTCCCAAATTTTGGTTGACAAATTTCCGTTTGACTTCCATCTGCCGCATGGTTGGCCAAACCATCCGCTGCTTGATTTCCTTCTCTATAGTTGTGTTGTATAGATGCATGTGGAATCTGTCGTATCTTCTTTATTTCTTCAATCATCCATGTGATGTGCCAAGGTGGGGGAGTAGGGGATGTGATGAAGCGCAGAAGGTTCTCTGAGTCTGTCTCGAAGAGAACTTTTGGCCATTGTCTTTCTGCTGCTGTTCTCGATGCCAATAGAAGAGCCCAAGTTTCTGTAGTTAAGGCAGTCGTAATTCCCAAAGGTTGAGCTAGAGCTATTACCGTTGTCAGTGCGTCGGAGTCCTGCAGATGAAACTCCGCACATGAAATCCAGTTACCCCGGATGCTCAATCGATGTTGATCTTAATCCAACTCATGTCAAGGGTGGACCATCCTACCGAGATTGTTGAGATCCTTTTGTGCTTCTTGATTGGTTGACTAGCGGCGAATCTCCTGGTAGGACCGGAGGTAAGGATTGTAGTGCCGCAGAATATTCTTGTTGTTGATTTGGAGCCCAAGATAATATTTCTGTTGTTGTTGTTTGCTTTTGGCGGTATATAAACTCATTCCTAGCTAACCATAATGTCCAGAATAGAAAACAGAAAGAGGAAATGACAGATGTTGGTGCTGAATGTTGTAAGATTTGGGAGATGGTTGTATGAGGCGTTAAAGCAAATGTAGGGGTATTGTTGGAATTTGTTGTGGTTGTTGGTTGAAAAAATAAAGTGTTCCAAGATGTAGTTGCCGTTGGAAAATGAATTAGAAGGTGAGCCGCTGATTCCGGGTCATTATTGCATCTGGGGCAAATGTCTGAGTTGGTGAAATGAATGTGATGAAGGAGAGATAAGGTTGGTAGACCTTCATTGATTGCTTTCCACAAGAAAAGCTGAATTCTTGGTGGACATGGTAAGGTCCACAGGAATTTGGTGGGTGGGAGGGGGTATGATTAGGTTGATTACGGGTTAGACATTTGTATCCTGTGAAGTGGTGTATTTTCCGGATTATGAATGTGGCGAGATAATTTTGTCTGTGGGCTATCTTGGGGGAGGTGGATGTTTATGATTTTTTTGGGCTACAAGATTGGGGAGTGTGTTTAATTTTTCTTGGTTCCGATTATGAGAGATTGGATCGATGATATCAGCTACCTTTCAAATCGGGTAACATTGAGTTGGGTCTAGGTTTGGAGAATGTGTAATCCAGTTGGTTTCCATTGGCGTTGATAACCCATTTCCAATAAGATGAAATATCAATTGTTGCATGGTAGGGACGATTGATGTCAATTGTCTCCATTGGGAGCTGGAGGAAGATGGTATGGTATCAATGCCTTGTAGAATTGGTTGTTGATCGAGATATTTTTCACTGAAAAGACTTCCACATATGGAGTTGGGATGTTCGTGTAAACTCCAAATTCTTTTCATGAGAAGAGCCTTGTTATGATCTTGCTTTTCTTATGCCTAATCCTCTTTCAGATATTGGTTTTGTTACCTTGTCCCAACCTATAGAATGAAGCTTTTTAACTGACGAATCATGTCCCCAAAAGAAATTTACGGTGATACGATAGGTAAGTTTCGTGTTTGCATAAGGTGATTTGAGGTGGGGATTAGTGAGGTTTTAATGAGTACTAATCTTCCATCCTGGGTTAGGCATTTTGCCATCCATCCTTTAGCTTTTCGAGCTAATCTCTGTAGGAGTGGTGCAAAGGTATGGTTTGATTCTCTTCCATGTTTGAATTGGACTCCTAAATAGATTGGAGGTTTTGAAGTTGCAGGCATATCAAAGAATTGCTAAATATTACTAACCTTGATCTGGTCCAATCTCGGGTGATGAATGATTCCGAGTTGGAAGTATTAATTACCTGGCCCGCGGAAGTGCCATAAGAGTGAAGTAGGTTCTTGAGATTAAGATTACTTTGAGCAGAGGCTTTATAAGTGATTAGAAGGTCATCGGCATACATTAAGTGAATAATTGGTGGTGCTTTTTTTTTTATATGCTAAGCCCCTGAACCAACTTTTGGTTTTGAAGGTTTCCCAAATTTGTAGACAAGATCTCCGCACATATTATGAAGATGTACGAAGATAGCGGGTCCCCTTGCCTAATACCTCTAGTTGGGCTGATATATCCATGTGGTATACCATTGACGTTGATTGAGTATGTAATGGGTTGTGACACATAACATGATGTAGTCTATAAATATTGTCGGAAATCCTAGTTTGGTGAAGGCGGTTTTGATGAATCCCCAATCTAAAACTGTCATAGGCTTTTGGATATCTAATTTGAGTGTTATTTTTGGGTCCTTGGTGAGGCTTGATGTTTTTATATGATGGAATAGCTCTCCCGCTATTGCTATTTTATCATGAATTGATCTTTGCTGATACGAAGGCACTTTGATAAGGGCTTATTAGAAAAGGGAGTAAGGGTCTCAATTCGGTTAACTAAGATTTTTCCAATGATTTTGTAAGTGACGTTACAAAGCCCTATGGGTCCGAATTGTGAAGGTTTTGATGGATTATCAACTTTAGGTATTAGTGTTATATTTGTGTGATTCATGAGAGGATGGATATTAAGATCATTAAAAAAACTTCGAACCATTAAGATCATTAAAAAACTTGAACCATTGCTATCAATTGAGAGTGAGTTGTTTCCCAAAAAGTTTGAAGAACTTACTTGTGTAACCATCCTGGACCAGGAGCACTCTCGGAATTTATGGAGAATAAGGCTTGTTTGATTTCCTCGTAGTTACTTCCTTGGTAAGTAGGTCCGATTATCCGGGGAGTTAACCTTGAGTTGATATTTGTAAAAATATCCTCGTATATCACTGTAGGTGGGGCCGTATATTTTTGAGAGTAGTGATCAAAAATGAGTTGAACAATATCCAACTTCTTGTTAACTCAGTTGTTTTGTGGGTCTTGGAGTTGTTGTATATTGTTACATGCCCTATGAATGGTTGCTTTAGTATGGAAAAAAGTTGTGTTAAGATCGCCCGATTGTAACCATTGGATTCGGGATCTTTGTTGCCGTATGTTGCATGACATTGTGACTCGCATGATTGATTCTTAGCTGTTTTTCCCGAGTCAACCAAAATTCCAGATCATTACCAGATTGGCTAGCACACTGATATTGAGCAAGTTTTATCTTGATTGTCGATTTCTTGATCATGGTTGGTAGGTAACCAAAAGTTTCTTTGTTCCATTCCAAGAGAGTTTGACCAGTTGTTATGAGTTTTAACTGAAGTTCAAGAGTAGGCTCCATATCTTGTTGTTGTGCCCCAGCTGATTCAAACACTTGCCTGAGTTGCGGATGAAAGAGCCATAGGTGTTCAAATTTGTAGTTTTTTGTTCCTTTCCAATCTATTGCTTTCTTTTTGTAGTAGTATTGGGGCATGATCAGATGCTATTCTCGGAAGACGTGTAACTGCTGTATGTGGATTCGCCGTACGCCAATGTTGGGTTGTTATTGCTCTATCTAATCTTTCTAGAATGTTATCTTGCCCCATTTGGTTGTTTGTCCAAGTGTAGGGGTCGCCTCGAAATCCCAAATATATAAACCCCATCTGGTCCATCATTGTGAGGAGAGGTTGAGATTGAGCATAAGTTACTTTCCTTCCTCCTTTTTTTTTTGATTGATCTAAAACATCATTGAAGTCTCCTAATAAAATCCAAGGCATAGATGGATTGGTGTTCTTTCAAGATTGTTGGGAAGTCTTGCCATAAGTTTTCCTTATATCCGGATGCGGTGGCCCATAAATACATGTGCAAATCCAAGGTTGTTCAGGGGGTGGTGGAGTAACCCTTGTGTGGATGTAATTTTATGAGTGAAATAATATTTGGATGTTGAGGTTATTGTCCCACATTAGACAGAGACCACCTTGTCTTCCAATTTTTGGGACGGAGAAGTAATTATGGAATCGAAGGGATTGTGTTAGGCTTCTCATATCATGATCGTTGGCTAATGTTTGAGATAAACAAAATGGGTTTGTGAAGGGACACCGGCCCTCTTAAGTGTTGAATAGATGATGGATGGTTTATACCTTGACAATTCCAATCTAGGATAGTTATTGATGTTTATCAAAAATGAAAGATTCTGAGGATGAAAAAAGACTGCGAGAATATTGTATAAGAGGCACCATTAGGTAGCTTCCAAGAAAGTAAAAAGATTGACTCCCACCTTAGGAATTTGAAGTAACCATAAAACAAAAGAAAAACGAAAAATTATAATCTAGAAGGTATGCTTTATATCACAACACTTACAAGAAATATCTTTTGAAGAAAGGTGCCCTTTATAATCATAACCTAGAAGGTGTGCTTTATAAGACAACACTTACAAATTGAAGAACAACTATTATTTAAAAGGCGTTCTTTATAATACAACGCTTACAATAAATATTACAAGAGACAGAATTGTTGAGTAACACTAACAGGATGGAGAAGGAATATAAAATAGCAGTTTAAGCGGACTTACCTTGGGGCTTAGATTGATCAGATGAGCTTAGGGTTGGGAACTGCGGATGAAATCTTCATTTGGACACGCATATTTGGCAGGCAAAAATTATAATTCAAAATGCAAAACATATGTTGAAAAGAGGTCTCATTTTTAAGTCTAAACAATAACCAGAAGTCAAAACACATAAAACATAAACAAAACTTACGAAGAAAAAAGATTGTCCTTCTATTTCAGAAAATCCCAAAAGAAGAGGCGAAAGGAGATAACCATAAAAGAGGAAAAGGAGAAGGAACCATCAGAAACTCAAACCATCTTCAGTACAGGCAACGAGTCCACAACTCTACAATCTACAAAGTACAAGTTCAAACTATCTCTAAAGATATACTTTCATGGAAAGAGAGGTGACAATATGAAATGTCAGGTAAGGAACTTGAAATTATTAAGAAGAAATCTATATAAAGGAACCGGGATCTAAAATAAACCAAATTGCATGCGAGGATTATCAAAAAACAAAGCTACAATCACATACGAATCAACTATTCAGTTAGCAATTCATTCTACGAACAATTGGCACAATGCAGGAATGTTTTACATTAACATAACACAACAGTCGGCAGAATAAGCAATTCCTTCTACGAACAATGGCACAAAGCATAAAAGCTTTTACATTAACATAAGACAACAGTCAACAGAATAACCCAGCCAACATACATGAGGCAACTTCTACACCAGCATAAGAAACACAAGGCACTGGCCAAAAGACCAACAGGAACAACGAACACAAGAAGAAATAACTTACGGACTGTTAGGAAGGTTTTCATTTTCCTTCAAAAATTAAGAATCCCTTAGGACCCAATTTTAAGTGACTTAGCTCTACAACACCTTTTAATCCCAAATTTTTAATTAAACCCCAAATTCATTTAAATCACATAACATCATTTTTAATTTCGCATTAAGTCAAAGAAAACCAAATTGGAAACACCAATTAGATCACCATTTACCAACAAAAGTATTCAACTCATATAATCAAGAAGCCTAAACATAAAATTCTATGAACCACATCTACTAACAATCCCAGCAGGAATCATGAAAACGAAGTCAGAGAAGATGGCAGCAACATGAACAAGTAAATAGAAAACCAATTAACAACCCTAAACGTATACTCTAAAAGTGGCAACTCAAGAAAGAAGATAACAAAAATTCCGCAACCAAGGCATACTAAGAAATAATTAGAACATGATAATCTTTAAACGAGACCCTTTTCTAAACATCAAAAATTGAGACTTATCCCTATCAGGGAATCAAATCAAAATAAGAAGTAGGAAGGAATAAGAAACCAAAATACCTTTCAAATATTGTATCATTCATCAGTTCCTCAATTTCACAACCCTCATCTCTTAATCTTTCATCAGCCCCCAGGAGTCCTATGGATTACTCTTGATTGAAATTGGTCACCATGGAAATAGACTTTTGGATTTGATTTTGAAGTTTAAGAATAGGGTTTTGAATTAATGAATTTATGAGGATGAAGGATTCTTGATTTTCATTGAAGAAATCTGATTTGATGAGAAGATGTGGTAATATTTGAGGAGAAAAATATGACTTTGATGATATATTGTTGATGATTAATCCTTTGTATTCATTAGTATTTTCAATTATAAGAAAATGTCCAACCATCAAGTGGTCTATGGTTGGTATGCTCCCTCCCACTGCGGAGGTAGAGGTTCGAACTAAAGTAATTGCTAGAAATAACTCCATATAAGAAGTTAAGAATGTAGTCCAAGACCACTCTTCCAAACCATCAAAAAAATTTATTAAAAAATTATAATTCCAAACCATCAAAAACAAAAAAAAAAAAAAAATTATTAAAAAATTATAATATAAATTGTAAATGATTTTTCTCTTCCAATATATGTAAAAATTTGTTGATTTCTTTCAAAATTACATCGATACTTACGAATCACATGTCTACGACTTTCATCGTTATCGAATCGATACCCTCTCATAAGCCCTATGGGTCATTTGATGACTGCAACCATTTTTTAATAGAATTTTTTTCCATATATGTCTCTCAAATTCTCAATATTACCTACTCATGGATGGTCACGGATTTATATAGTTGAGATAGATAGTCTCTAAGGGGAACTTAAAAAACGTGTTTAATTTTTGAAAACTTAAAAGACACGTTAATAAATCATCAATTCTTTGCCCGAAAGGTTTGAATAGAGCTATCGCTACCCCACATTGGCGTCTGGCGAATCCTCATGCAGGTATTACTCATATTCCAAGAATAGCTTCGATCATGCTCCGTTCTGTTACATACCAAAGTAATTGACTGTCATGGGTACAAAAACTACAAGTTCGAGCATCTTTGGCTAACTCACCCTCAACTCAAACAGATAATCGAAACAAACATGGAATCAACAACATGACTCCGAGCCGACTCTAGATCTTCAGCTAAAGCTAATTACAACTGGAGAAATCCTAATGGAATGGAACAAGGAAACCTTTGGCCACCTTCCAAAACTAATCAAGAAATCAACGGCTCAAATTCAAATGGCACAACATCAATGTGTTATTCGAACTGGTGATGAACTAGACTATTGGTTGAACCAGGAAAAACAGCTTCGAGCCAATCACTTAAGTTTGGTATAATGCCATGCATCATACTGGCAGCAAAGATCCAGAATCCAGTGGCTTCAATCGGGAGACAATAATACAACATTTTTCCACACAAAAGCCACAATACACCGAAGCTGTAATACCATACAATAATTGCAAGATCAACAAAACAACTGGGTTAGCGATAAGATCAGGTAATTCGACTCATCCTTGATCATTTTACAGATCAATACACAACTCAAAGCACAACAATAGACGAGGAGCTATTTGCACAAATCACACCCAGACTATCATCCAGACAATGCACTAAATTAACGGAAGAGGTGATGACAGCAGAAATCAAACAAGCTTTGTTCTCCATTAACTCTGAAATTGCTCCTGGACCTGATGGGTATACTAGTAAGTTTTTCAAGGTATTCTGGGACACGACACACCATCATTTAATAGCTATGTTTCACATCTTTTTTCACACATTGATCATTCATCCCCTCATGAATCATACCAACATAACCCTCGTACCAAAAATTGACCATCCCTCAAAACCATCCCAATTTAGGCCAACCAGCCTTTGTAATGTAGTGTTTAAAGTGATATCAAAAATCCTAGTAAATCGTATTCGCCCTATCCTCCCATTTATCATAAGTCCATACTAGAGCGCCTTCGTCCCACAAAGATCTATACATAATAACATTGCAATTGCTGGAGAACTATTCCATCACATCAAAACCTCCGCTCTTACCAAAGATCCAAAAATAGCCCTTACATTAGATATTAAGAAAGCTTATGATAGCTTAGACTGGGCTTAATCAAAACATCTTTCACAAAACTGGGATTTCCAACCATCTTTGTAGATTATATTATGATATGCATCACTTCAGTTACATATTCAATTAACATCAATGGTAACCCTCACGGATACATCACCCCTATGAGAGGTATTCGACGGGGAGACCTACTATCTTCCTATATTTTTATAATATGCGCTAAAATTCTTTCGACCAACCTACGCAATTTGGAAGCTCAAAATCTTGCAAAAGGGCTAAATATTTCTTAGAAAGCTCCACCTATATTGTATCTAATGTATGCGGACGACCTCCTAATCACTTACAAGGCGTCCCCGGAAGGAAACGACCACCTCAAGAGACTACTTCAATCCTACATCCAGGAAATCAACACAACAAAGTCAACAATAATCCACCATCCAAGACTGCAACAACATGAGTTGGACGCTATCCAACAAATTTTTGATATGCCAGCATCGTCGACACCACTAATATATTTGGGAGTGCATTTTAAACACGGGAGAACTTCTAGCCACATATTCGATCCACTGCTTCAACGTTTGGCGTGGAAAGCTCAAGGATGGATGACCAAATGCCTTACTCAGCAGGAAGGTTAGTTCTTATTAAAACCTCCTTAGTTCCTACCTCGAATCACCTTATGCAAACACAATTATTCCCCACCCATATACATAAACAAATAGATCGGATCATTAGAAATTTTTTCCGGGGCCATGATTCTTCAGTTAAAAAACTCCACCCCCTAGGATGGTCCAAACTAAACAAACCAACCAATAGGTAAAGGAGGTCTAGGCATAAGGAAAAGTAGTCATCACAATAAAGCCTTACTGATGAAAAGACTATGGAATATACATGAAACACCTAATTCCATTTGCTCCAGGTTATATAATGAAAAATATCTGCAAAATCAACCAATCTTCCAAGGAAAACTCCCATTCCTTCTTCATCCAGCCCACAATGGAAGCAAATGTCATCCCTGATACCTACACTATAACAATTCATTTTTCATCGCATCGGAAATGGTTTAAACACACCTATCCAAGCAAATTGGATACCTCACTATCACAATCTTAACCCGGACCAATGCTACCCAATCCAATCAGTTTCTGATCTTATTGATCCCTCCACCCATAACTGGAATCATGAACAATTGAATCACCTCCCACCGGATGTTATTCAAAACATAATAAACATACACATTCCCCTGGACATGCCTCCAGATAAGATCATATGGCCACACTCAAAATCCGGAAAACACACTACTGCCACAGGATACAATTGCCTAATACAACAAAACAACTATCACAACCTAAACCCCCTTCCTACCACAAAATTCTTATGGCACTTACCCTGCCCACCAAAACTTCAGCTTTTATCGTGGAAAGCTATAAATGAAGGTATCCCGAAATTTTCATTATTACACCGCACTAACATCACAAATTCCAACCAATGCCCCGTTGTAATCTTTGAACTGAAGCTTGATTTATCACATGCTTATTCACCGCCCAATATCAATAGCTCACGGAATAGCTTGATATCGCCTATCAACAAACCAAACCAACCTCAACTCCCATATCTCTATAAACAATCAAACAACCATTAAAGAAATCCTACAGGATGGTCGACATACCCCTTATGTTTCAGCTTGTTGTTTTCTTTTCTGGAACATTTGGACGTCCAGAAATGATCTAGTTTTCAAACAACATCATACACCACCGGATAACATTCTGGAACAGACCCTAAAGCAACAACATGAATTTGAATAGGCAAAAAATGTTTTTCCCCCAGTTTTACCCGGGGACACACCAGTCAGAACCACACTAACAAATATCAGAGCAACGACGACGATATTAGCAGGATGGACCATACCGGAACCGTAGTAGATAAAGATCAACACGGATGGAGCAGCTAGGGGACACCCGGGAATGGCAGGAGCAGGTTTTATTTGCATAGATTCGTCGGCTCAAGTCGTGACGGCTCTCGCACAACCTCTAGGAATAACTACGGCACTGGTAGCTGAAACGTGGGCAACTCTGTTAGCCTCAAGGACGAGAACGGAGAGACGATGGCCAAAAGTTATCTTTGAGGCAGATTAAGAAAATATAGTGTGATTCATTAAAAAAGATGTTGAAGCTCTTTGGTATGTTGCAGAAATGATTAACGAAATCAAACAGAGAATGTGCCAAATTCCTCATTGTACTATTCAACACAACTATAGAGAAGGGAATCAAGCAACAAATGGTCTCGCAAATTATGCAGCAGATGGAAGCCTATCAGAAAACTTATCAACATCAATATGGGACCAGGCAATCCCACATTTTATTAGCCAAATTATATTTAATGACTCTGTGGGTATAGAATACCCACGTGCAATAGCCTTTTAGTTCGTTCTTTTTGTTTTTCATGCTTCAAAAAAAAAATCAATTCTTTTCCCACATAGTTACATTGTAAGTGATTCTTCCATGGATTTGTTTCGTTTCATTTTCCTCTTGTGAAGAAGACATCTAATCTCAATACTAAAGTATATTTGTAAACAATAACAAGCATCATTTTTTTTCTTTTTCTTGTTCTTCTTTGCTAAGAGGCTTTAAAGCCAATAAATCAGCACTAAGCACATTCGTGACTACATCGGGAAGATGATTAATCCATATTCCTTTCATATTTTTGGCGCTCAGATTTTGTCAAGACGTAAGTCTCATGTCACATAATTAGACTCTCGACACATTTTTTCAATTACAATGTCTTCAAAATCAGATTTTAATGTTTCAATATCTATTGGCAACCCCCACTAAACCCAGGGAGCGATAATCTCTTTATTGTACAACCACGGCAAATGTAGAGTGATGGCTGTCGTAAGTGCAATCAAATTAATCATCTTATTTCCACACAATTAACTGGTAATATAATGGAAGCAAGGATTGTTCCCATGAAGAACAGTGAGTTTTAGTTGTCAAAGTGTCACAGAGGGGGGTTTTGTTTTAGATTTTAGACAAAATAAATAATCAAAGCAAATAAAGTTGAATTGTAATCAATAGAGAGAGATATGGTCGAGGAATCCTTCTTCGTTAATAAACCATCAATGAGGTATTCTTGCAATAAGGTATTCTAGGGCTTTTGATGATAGCGAGATTAAATACAAATTCTATTCATACTTTCAAAAACTTGTTTACAACTGAAGATGAAACCTTTATCCAATATTTCACATCCTTGATTTGCGTGTTTATTTTATTATTTACTTTTATTTTATTTTAGTTTATAAAAATCAGAAAACACCCCTTGTTATCTTTAGGAAACCAAAACATATTGACAACCAAGACCTCCTGTGGGAAAGATCCTTTCTTGCCCTTGCTTCATAATATATTTTGAGTAGTAAGAAAGTGTAATTTATTTTTGACGCCTACGACATCGATCAACATGTCCAAAGGATCAGTTCCTAATGTCTAAAAACTTGTTGCACATGTTCATAGGATCGGTTCCCGATATCCGGAAACTTTGCACCTCATACAAGGATCGATTCCCCTCTTGTGATAGGTTGCACCTCTTCATAGGATCGGTTCCCCTTTGCCTAGAGTTGGTCATACCAATAACACTAAATCGATCATACCATCTCAGGTGATTACTTAAGATTGGTTTCACTAATAAAAGTTATACCAATACATAAGTCAGGTCTTTGTGAATAGTTTTACCAAGAACATAAACAAGTCATGAGCGGTTAAACTAATCACACATATTGGTAGTTCAAAAGATATGCAATGAATAACAATACCAATAAGCCTAGCGATTTCCCTTTCGATTCACAAAACAAGTTTATGAATTTACTTCCTTTAAACGAATGCAAAACATTGTTTCCTAGGATGAAATCTTCACCTTATACCCATACATAATCACAATAACATTCAAATGATTATGTCGATGTCTTATATACGTTATACTTCGTATTGTATTCCTTAATACTACGTCTAACTAGAGTATAATCATTCATGCTTCGATTATGTTTTCAATATGCACGACTTGAAAGATACGTTAGGGAATGAAACAGTTCAAGTCAAATATCACTAACCTCAAGTGGAAGTATGATGTTGTCGTAGCTCCTTACTTCTTCACTTCTTCAAGTCTTCGCAATACTTGTAATGTCTCATATCCTAATACTTTCAAGCCAACCTATAAGAAGTTAGTACATAATCAAACGACTCTTTAAATGAGTTTTGATTCACTAAAATATGACAACCAAACTTGACATACCAACGCTTGGTGTGTTCAACCGAGCTATGCTCTAACACCATTGCGAAAACCAACTTAGATTTATAAAAAAAAAAAAAAAAAAAGGGAGAGGGAAGAGAGAGGAAAGAAGAATGATAAAAACGAAGGAACGTATTAAATAGGAGGTTACCCTTGAGGATCATTGCTCGTTAGTGCCACGTGGGACGAGGACCCACTAAAAGCGACATTTGGACCCAGACGGGCTCATTGATTCTGAGCGGCACTAGGAGAGGCCGGAGGATCGCCCTAACACGGACAGTCTCGGCCGAATAAGATGGCCGACGATATGTGAAGGCGCGGAGATACCCAACTTGATCCCCACAGGAAGACGGACCCCAAGGTCCCTCAACGGTTATACAAACGAGGGAGTGATTTGCTACTCACACTCCCGGGAGGCTGTGACGCGCTTCTCCGATGACCATCACCGAGGTTGTAAGGATGAGATATTAGCTTGAGAAGAACAAGGGCGCGGGGCGGACAACTTAGCTGCCTCTCGCTTAGCATTCTTTGCAAGGCTCTTCTCGATCCAGTCACTCTCGGGCATATTCGAGTACTCTTCCATTACATAAGAAGGGCCTTCCACCCTATGTGATTGGAATGTGGAGCTTCCCAGAAAGTAATTCCCACCACTCATTTTATCAAAGATAAAGAGGGCAACGATAAATAACGAAGAATGTAAAGCAAAGGAAATAATAAGTACATGTGGTGCCAAAGGATTAGCAGATGGTCTTACTTCTATCCGCGGAGGCTTACGATCGGAAGCGACTTTAACCCCTTCTTCGGCCTTGTGGGCTCATGACCCGGGAGAAGCCCAAGAAGTCACTAAGGGCTCCAAAGGGAGACCTTTAGTAGCTGGAACGAGATGGTGTGCAGCAGCTACGGCATCATCAAGTTTAATCCGGTCGGACGCATGAAGCGCTCTAAGGTCTTGAACAAATAGGTCACGGGTAGGAGACGATTCGCTCAAAAGAAAATTCAAAGCACGACGACGTAAGAAATCATGGTACTCATGGTCTCCTTGAATCGCCAAAGGGCGCATGGGACAGGCCTGCTTGGATGAAAAGTTGATCCTCGATCGGACAGGCGTGTCGGTCCTAGAAGACAAAACGATCAAAGCGCACGATATCCCCATATCGAGCTTTCCCAAGGAGGGAACCTACGAGGAACCCTTTGATCAAACCCAACTTGCCGAGATGCACGATCAGGGTTGTAAGACATGGCGATAAACTTGCCAGCATGGAAACCAGGGAGATAGCCAGGCAACACGGCCATTGCCGAATCAAAATCTGCCTCCGCCAAAAGTTTTGTCGAGCCCAGCTCTGTTTCAAAAGGCGTAGTGAAATCATAATGTGCTGGAGCCGATCGACCATCTTGATAAGGAAATGGTGCAAAGTCTTTATCCACGTCCAAATGCTTGGCAATATCGCCCTTGGGAATTTTCCCCTTGAGATTCCAAAGAGCCATCCGCGGGTAGCCGTAAATAACTAGAACCCTCTTAACCGAGCCATCATCTTGCCTAACATCTTCCTCGCGGTGAATCGCTAGTTCATTAGGATCAGGCGCGTATGGGGAAAAATGCTCCCAAGACCATGCTTGCATGAAAGAGGCCGGGATGTAAGTCTCAATCTTGTGGGGCGAACCTACTGTCTGAAGGTCTTGACAGAACAAATCTAGATGACGATACAAGCCGCCTAAGAACATCGGCGCAAGAGGGAAAGAAACGCCGCGAGACAGCAACGCCTCCATCGGCACGAGTTCACTCTTAATGGTATCCTGAGGACTGTACTCAAACACATCATGACAAAGCCAAAACAGGATGAAAGCGGCCAACTCCGCACGAGGGTTTTTCTCTTTTCGCTTGGGGGAAAGAACTTTTCCATCTACTAACCGCGGAGCCCAATACTTGAGCCAAAGAGGGAAGGAAGCGCGGCGGTTGGTCTTGGTAACCCATTCAGGACCGTCCTCTGCTGAAGGAGTCGACGCGCCATGAATCGCCTCGTATGCACGGATAGAGCTAGTCAGCAGTCGCTCGCCCATTGGACGCGTCGAAGGAGTCTTCTTCTCTTCAACCCATTTGGCCTCCCCTTCGCGGTAGATGATGATGCCTTTTTCTTGCCGCGCTAGCAACCTTCTTGTCCTCGCCCTGTTTTGATGGCGCCTGGTCCTTCCGCACCAATTCACGTCGGGAAGCATTTTTACAATTCAACAGATAAGTACACAACGCTTTATCCTCATCGTCCAGCGCTCCATAAACATCTTCCTCGTCATACGAATGACTACCGTGGATAGGTAACCCTGTAAGGGCGACTACATCCTCCAGAACGATGGTTTCTTCCCCCCACGCCGTAAGAAGAGTATGAACAGGAGGAGCCCAGCGACAAAAGAGCCGTGTTATGTCGCGCTTGCATCTCTTCACTTCCCGTTTAAGAGATGAATTTATAGCTTCGTCAATACCTGCTTTACGGAGGGTGGCCGCGTGACTAGGATTGGAACGTATATAAGATGCCCAGTGCGGCCATATTGGATGGGTTATTGACTTGGAGCGAATATCGATGATGGGAAGATCGTAGTCACCGCGATGAATAGCTATCTGCGGCACCGTTTTAAACGCGAAAGCATCCATAGTCTCCGACTCGGGTTGCATAAGCCACCGAAGCGGGAAGGATAAGGTAATACAGGAGTGTTTAGAAGGAGAGGGACCAAGATATCATCAAGAGGAAAAACACGCTTACCTCCGCGAAGCTCCCTCAGCCTTAGCGCGCATTTCAAATTGGGTCCGCTAGTAAACTCCGTGATCGTATATGACCTGTCATCCTCTGGCGGAGGTAAAAGAATTTCATCTTGCTCTGAGTATTCGGTCTCCTCAGAACCCCTGCTCATGGCTCCTTCGGACTCGTCAGATTCTTCAGACGAACCACTGGTGGAACTACTAGACATGGCGAGTATATGTGTATATTCAAGAGGAAGGAAGGAGAAGAAAGATAAGGGAAAAACAAACCAACAGGTATATATATATGGATCCTCAAGGCCTGAACGTGGCGGTTATGCAGAGGGAATGGTAACCGGCAGAAAATGAAAAGAAGAGGGAAAGTTTGCACGATGAAAGAAGGTCAAACGCTGCCCATGATCATGGAATCAATAAAGATGAAGGGGATCCTCACCCTGACTTCCTACAAAAAAAAGAGGGCGCTCGGAAAATTCTATGACTATCGGGTCATTTAACAATTGACCCAATAGTCAGGGGACTAATGTTGATACATGAAAAATAATACCCCTTAATGGTGTAGGGGTGCCCTTATGGGTAAAGGTAAGCCTAGTATGAGATATGGGGACTTCGGGACTAAGCCCAAGTCCAATGAGAAAAGACCCATAAGGAAAGAAGGACAAGGAAGGGATTAATGAATAAGGAGGAGGTTATGCTAAGAAATGGCATTAGAGGTAATTAAGGAGGTTTAGGACATGTGTCATGATGACATAAAAAGAGGGACTTTTAGGAATGTCTATATAAGAAAGGACAAGGTACAATGGAAAAGCAACTCTCTCTCTCTTGTTATTCCTAGTAAAGTGAGGTCACATGGTGTAGCTAGGACGGGTAGAACCAAAAACTGAAATCACCCCTCAACAAATAACATTACCGATTAAAAGTAAAAGACATAATTAAAATAATCTCAAGAAAAAGATCATACAAAGCTTTTGGTTAGTAACCTAGCAACAAGCTGGGCTCCAAATCCTTTTGAATAGCAATGCCTAATCTATAAAAATAAAACTACCCAAGCCGCCATCGCATCATTACTTACTAGGCAATTCTTCATACGCTTGAAGAAACCCAAAGTATCTTCTCAGAGTTCCCTAAAGTAGAAAGCTAGGACACCCAAACCATAACCATGTGAAACACACTTATCCAAATAGACGTTTTCGTGAAAGCACTAAAAATAGCTTTTTGCAGGACAAAGGAGCGAATACCATCTCCAGTGAATGGCGAGACACCTGTGACATCCATACAAACATGTTGTCCATTTATTTACAACTTTTATTTTTCTCGTAATTAAATTTTATTATAGTATTGTATATTCATGTCAAACACCAAATATTGAGCTACATGTAATTTTTATGCATGTATAATCGCCGATATCATGCAATGCTAACACTCGTATTGGTGAGTGCCGGTTAATTACAATGATTCTAAAATTAACGAGGTAAAAACGAAGGAAGAAAATTTAAAATAGTTGAATAGTTTTTTGGTTAATTAGTCCTTGGATTTAAATTCCTGGGTCTTTTTTTTTTTTTTTTTGAAACGAAAGGAATGTATTATTACGTTATGAGTTCGTACAAAGATCATATCAACTCTAAGTTGAGCTCGATCTCAATTGGAGAAGAGTCAGACCAAGTCATAGTCAGGCCATTTACTCTTGCTAGCCTAGACAGAATGTCAGCTATTTTATTCCCTTCCTTAGGAATGTAATAACATTTCCAGAAACTAAAAAACCGAAAATACTCTTGAATATCTTTTATCATATTTAAAATCTGCCAGTCTATTGCAGTATTATTGTTGACCGCATCTACTACTCTCTTAGCATCAAGCTCGAAGCGCACTCTCTCTAGCTTTAACTCCTTTGCCCATTTCACAGCTTCCCACAATCCAATGCATTCAAATTTGTTCTGCACTTCTAATGTCTTTCGGGATGGATGCATTTTCTTTGCATGTTGTGTCCACTGCAAAATCACGAATGATCGATCCAATACCTCAAATTATCATCATGCAAGAAAGATCCATCATGAGTTAATGGTTACAAAATCAATAGGAGGGGTAACCAATGCACAGAGTGACGACATATTTTTTTGTTAGTTGTGTTTGTTTTGTTGAGACTTGAAGAATGCTCTTAAATGAAACGTCGGCATCTTTTGATGGTGTAGTCTGCAGTATTGGTATGACATTCGGAAGACTTTGTCGCATCTGGCAGACCATAAGCACCATGCCGTAATGGCTCTGTTGCATATTTCTTTCACTGTAATATTCTTTTGATGGAGATCTTCAAACCAACTGCATATCCAATCTGAAAGACTATGATGACCATTGGACGTAAACCCTGTTGTTGAGAACCAAACCAATCTAGGGAAGTTGCAATCTCTTAAGACATGGGCTGGAGTTTCTAGAGCTTGTTCATGAGAATGGACAATCACCCGAAACTCGAGGATTTTCGTACTAAGAATATCTCTAGTAGACGGGGAGGTTAGACATAGCCTTCCACGAGAAATTGACGTATTCTTGGGAGCAGGAAGTTTCCACGAGTTTTGTAATTTTTGACCATTCAGGGCACACGAGAATCGATCCATGTTGATCTTTAAACATTCTTGATAAGCGGATTTTGCGAGAAGTAGCCATCTTTTCTAGAAGCCAAACCAATCTATCCTCCCGATTCTTGTGTATAGGGATACGTAAGATATACATAATTGTGGAGCTTTCAAATAGATCTTGTAGGATGTTAATATCCCATGTTTCTCCATCCGAATTGAAAAGTTGATAGACATGCTTGTATTGTTGATGAGAAGAACAATTCTGATTTGGTTGGGGAGGAGAATTTAATTCTTGAACCCATCTTTGCTTCCAAATTAAAATTTTTCTTCCATTACCCAGATTCCAGTAACTGTGTTTATGAACAAATTCCAGCTCAGATGAAATACTTCTCCATGACCAAGTAGTGTTCGTTTTCTTCTTGGATTGTACAGATCACCATCAGGATAGTATTTTGCTTGTAGAGATTTCGTCATCATTGAATCGAGAATACGCACATAGTTTCGGAGTTGATTTCGTGAGAAGAGCTCTATTGAAAATATGCATATCACAAAAACCTAAACCTCCTTGCTCTTTTGGCTTTTGGGTTTTTGACCAAGAGATGACATGGTTGCCCCTGCAAGATTTTTTGTTTCTCCAGAAGCGCTGCTGAATAGAGCTCATTTTCCGAATTGTAACATCTGGGAGTTTGAAGCTCGTCATATGATGTATAGGGATGGCTGAGGAGACATTTTTAACCATAACAGACCAAAGCCACCCGGAGACATTGCTTCCACTCCATTTTGAAAACCCGTGATCCATTTTATCACAAAGAGTAGAGAATGGAATACGCTTGTTTCTGCCCACAAAAAAGGGTAAACCAAGATATTTTTCATCTGAAATATTGAGATATCTTACTTGAAGATGGCCACTAATTGTCTGGCGGTCACTTTGGTTTGTGTTAGAGCTGAAGTAAACCGCAGACTTGCTAAAATTAATCAGTTGGCCAGAACACTGTGAGAACTGTTCTATAACTTGAAGAAGTTTACTTACTTGCGCATGGTTTGCCTTGCAAAACAAGAGACAATCATCGGCAAATAGTAAATGGTTGATCTTGGGAGCTGAGCGAGAGATCTTCATGCACATTAATTGACTGTTTTCTCACAATAAGCCATATACCTTGAAAAGGATTCCATGGCCAATATAAAAAGATACGGAGACAACGGATCACCTTGCCTTATGCCGCGTGAAGGTTTAAAGGAAGATGTTGGACAACCATTGAGCATGATTTCTATCTGGGTAGTTGAAATGCATTGGGAGATGAGGTGCTGGAATTTTTCAGAAAAACCAAACTTCTTCAGAATATCTAACAAGAAACTCCATTCCAAAGCGGTCAAACGCCTTAGACATGTCCATTTTAGAGCTAGATGGCCTGTCATTCCTTCCTTCTTTTTCATAGCTTGAACTATCTCTTGCACTAAGCGAGATGTTCTCCGAAATCAATCTGCCCGGAACATATGCAGATTGCATTGGAGAAATGATGTTAGAGACGTGCTTCTTCATTCTCAAAGCAATGATTTTTGAGATAATCTTATATACTGTATTGCACAGTGCAATGGGGCGAAAGTCTTCAGGTTTATGAGCAACTTGAACTTTTGGTATCAGCGAAATTCTTGTATTGTTTAGTTGCTTAAAGAGATATCCGAGTGAAAAAACGACTTAATCATTTTACAAACATCGTCTTTTACAGTTTGCCATTGATTTTGATAGAATCAGGAGGAAAGCCATCGGGACACTGGAGATGTCCAAGGCTCCATTGTCATTAATGCTTGATATATTTCCTCATCATCGGAATTGCCTCAAGTTCTTGGTTATGCTCATCCGAAATACACTGCGGAATATCTTTTGAAGAAAATGTTCTTGTCTCCGGAGTTGAAGTAGACATAATTCTCTGGAAGTGATTGTTAGAAGAGGCGACGAGAATCCCTATCTATGCACCAAGTACCATCGGAGCCAATAGAGAGTCAATTCGATTTCGAGTTTTCGTCATTCATCCCGATATGAAAGTATTTTGAGTTCATGTCCATATCATTGTAGAAGTAATCACGAGCTTTTTGCACTGTTGGAGCTAGCTTTGCATATCATTTAGCTTTCTAATTTCGATTCTAAATGAACCTTTGCATCGGTGTTAGAACCATTTAAATCGATGCTTGTAAATCAAGTAATATTAGATTGCATTTCGAAATTTTGTTATTGATTTCCCTATAAATATTTTACTCAAGAAGAGAGTGTATGCTGGTATGGGAAAGTTTATTGCGAAAACATAAGCGTTAGAACCATTGTAATCGAGAGGACCACGCATCTTTGATTTTGTCAACACAACTATCATGTTTTAACCAGGTGTTCGAAAAATTTCCAATTTCTACCTGTAACTCTATTTTGTTTACAAAGTTCCGGAAGATTGGAACATGATCCGAACTAGTTTTGGGACAAGTGCCTAAGAGCAGTCGGGTATGACAAAAACCACTCACTATTAACAATAGCTCTATCAATCCTAGATTTTATACGCCCGGTCCGTGTTTATTCTTTGGTCCAGGTGAATGGATTACCACAAAATCCTAAGTCAGACAGATCACTATCTTTGATTAACTCAAGAACTTCAATAGGAGTACTATGGGTGGAATCATTATTTCTATCACTAGGAGAGAAAGTGATATTTAAATCGCCTATAACCACCCAGGGTCTATTGATATTTCTACTTAGGTTATTTATATAGGTCCATTGATCTAACTTTTCATGGTTGTATGGAGTACCGTAGACACAAGTCAAAAACCATTCTCCTTTACTGGGATCATTAGTCACCTGAGTATGAATGATTTTATCAGATTTATGAAGAACATTTACCACAAAACCATCCTTCCAGAGCAAGATCAAACCACCAGCAGCTCCTAAAGAAGGAACAAAAATTTTGTTTGGCATGCCTAAGAAATTCGTAAATCTAAGGATTCTATTATCATTGATTTTAGTTTCACACAAAAAAATCACATCGGGGCATGAAAATTATTAAGGTCTTTTGGAGATGATTTTGGGTATCTTTTCTGAAAAACCTTGACAATTCCATTAAGGATTTTCATCTTAGGAAGGAAAAAAGATGTAGTGCAAAGAGAGAAATCAATGAAAAACAAAACGTGATAGAAACTTGTAAGATAAAAGAATCAAGAGAGGAAATAGGAAGTACCCAGAATAGGATTAACAGCAGCCGCATCCACAACATGGGAGTACTCCTTTGCGATAGCATCTCCTTCATCTATCAGATCATGCTCCATGCCATCAAACTCCGAGTTAGATGGATTTTTTCCAGTATTATGTTCAATGATGATGTTACGGCAATTTCATTATGCAACAATTGAGACCGAGTAGAAGCGAGGATTGTCTATGGAAACTTCATCATCATTCCTTGATCTCTTTGTCTTTCTAGTTTCAATTTGGTTATTGTTTTCCTCAGCAATTCTTCGTTTACTAGCCTCGCAAATTCTTTGCACCAGAAGATCTAAATCATCGCATATATCAACTCCATAGGAGCCAGCTAACTCATGCATATGGTTTATATATTGATCATTAGTGAAACCTCTAATCATAAGTTCTTCCTCAACATTAGCACATTCATCTTTGTTGTGATCCACGGTCCAGCAACGAGGGCATAAGTTATGTGGTTGACGTTCCCAGTGATATCGCACCCAAGTTACACCTCCAGCTCTTGTGTTCCACCATCCACCTCTGAACAACGGCTTTCTAAGATCAATTTTACTCTAGCCGAAATCATGCTTCCAAAAGTAGGCTGCAGGTTGGGGATTAGTTGATATTTTAGCCTGACTCAACTAGAGCTTCATCTATGACTTCAACAGAGTGATGTTCAAGTAAAATATTCTTGAATTGAACAGGCCATTCTTGATGAGTAAATTGCCAATTACTCAAAGGAATAGAGTCATCATATTCGAGAAGATTAAGGTGAGACTTGCAAACATTCCGGGGCCCTTTTTAATACAATGAGCCATTTCTTCTTTTGAAAAAAATTTGAAAAGGAAGATGTTCCTATCCAAAGCTCGAACTTCTCTTATTTTGTAGCGCTTCCACAGAAGCTGCAATTCCTTCGACCACATCAGTCTCTTGAGGTTCTTCGGAGAAAACCTTGCCAATAAGTGTATATCCCCTTTTTTCCTTAGCTGCAGCTAGTGCTCTAGTTGAACCTATGGCACGTCTCATTTGCATAACAGAGATGTCATGGATTTTTGTTCTTTGGAGCTGGTTGGAAATGGTTGAAACTTGTTGATTAGAAGAAGATGCCATAGAAATTACTTGAGGGTAGGGAAAGGAAATTAGGGTTTGATGAGATGAGAAAGGCTTTCTGGTATCTGAGGTATAAATAGGGGTGAAAATAAATGAACAACCATAAATTGATTTAGGAGAATAACCAAAATCCTTGATTTTTGGTAATTCAAAAATTGCAAAAATGACTAGAGGATAGTTTGTATTGATTTTGCAAAATTTTCCTAAATAAATTTGGTAACCATAATTAATTGGTTGTTGTTGACTTGGAATTGATTTGAGAGAATGAAGGCGAGATTGAATCAACTGAAAAAGACAGCTGTGATTACACCAATTACTCGAAATCAAAATTTGAATTTTACCTTGCTCATAGGAGATAGAGACTTGGATCGGTTTGTTTAGTTTGAAGTTCTTTGATTTACATAAAACATTGCGAAAATCATCATTATCATCTTTATCATAAACATGATGCTTGACATAATCTTTGGAACATACTTTTAAAATCCATCTTGAGTGCGATGAGTACGCAACTTTTGCTAGAAGGAGGAGATTTGCATACTGCTTGTGACGGAAACAACAAAGTTTGAACAAGGAGAGTGATTATCAAAAAGGTCCAATAAAGGATGCCTTCCATGCTAAGTGTGGATGAGACCCTGCAAAGAGAATTAGCAATACATTTTGGCAGAAACTAAAAAGAATGTGAAAAGACTTCTAATCTTCAAAACCTATTGACACAGGAACATGAACGAAAAAAACCACTAGATTAAAGAGAGACAGAAACATTTAGTTAGCCATGAAAAATTAAAGGAAATCGAAAAAATAAAAGAACAATCAAGCAAATATCAAAGAAGATTAAAAGTGAAAGAGAACGCAATGGGATTACAGATATGGATTGGATCCAGGATAGGCTATTCAAGTTGCATTTCTTTTTGACACTTAAATTCCTGGGTCTAAAAGATAAGTAAATATGACAACCTTTCAAATAGCCATAAACTCAAAATTCATGGTTTTAATATCCTCCACGGGTATCTCACCCAAACCCAAACTAATATTTAATACCTTAAGTTACTAAAATATCCCTCAATATAAAATCTAAAACTAATCGGCCGACCAAGGGAGTGCCTTCTATAGGATCAAAAAATATGCAACATGTCAGACACAAGGAATGTCCAGGAAAATTAAAATCAGATTTTCCAATTTCACAATCTCATCAAATTGAGATAAATTTTTATATAATCAACAAAATTGATCATAGATTTCTATCCAACATAATCAAACAAACAAATTATCTGTTCACTGTTGTTGAAAATACCCATTAGATCGATCTTAATCGATTAATTCCAATTCGTTTTTGTTATAAATAGAAGAAAAAAAAAAAAAAAAAAAACTCGACGTCATATTTCAACAAATCTACCTAAAAGATTGAGTAACAGCAAAACAGCAAAATCACCTTCATCTAAAAAGAACAGTACGAGTATTCATTTTAATAATTTGATCTTGCTATTTACTCGATTTAGATATAACTCACAGATGAAATTGAAATTGTTTGCCTGCAAAAACAGAGCAAAATACAGTCTGATATTTCGCTCCTGTTTCATATTCTCTATTCCTCACTTCCACGCTAAAACTAAAAGTCTGAAGGAGAAACTTTGAATCATCTTCTTTTATTTCTCCTCAAGCCAAAAATCAGAAACCCATTTCTTCAAATTAAAAATCAGACATACTGAAATCAAAAGAAGTTGAATTTGTTTCGGGTGTGGATTCCAGTTATGATAATACTGAAATCAGTTTATGAGATACTAGAAAATAGTATTGCTATCAAGAGAAGAGAAAAATTAGGAAACTAAAGGTTCCAATTCCTAAGTAAATCCAAGGCAGTATTTGGAAAAGCAGCATGCGGGTGGAGAATTGGAGATGAGATTAGGCATAGAAGAACCGAAGAAGACTCCAATATGAACTTTTTCTTCTTTTTTTTATTTCTGTTAAGAAAAAATCTATTTTAAAAAGGAAGCTTTTTCTTTCTAAATGTTTACATGTGGTCCTCATGCTTTTGGAGCTAAAATACATGGAGCCCATAGACATCAATTGGACATTTATGGTTGATGCTCTCCGATATAACAAAACTAAACCTTTTTATAGATGTGTAGAGTTTGATAACAAAACTAAACCTTTTTATGGTTGATAATTTTATGACATGTACCATCTACTCAAGTGGATTAATTTTCCCACGGCAAGAATTAAACTAGCTACTGGCTGCTCGCTTTTGTCAAGATTCCTTAGCTTAAGGAAGTAATACATGAGTTCAATCAATCGTACTCTAATCGTTGGGTAGGCGACCTAGATTGCGGTGCAATACAAAAACTGGTCTTTGGGACATCAGTTCAGGCTATGAACATAGTTGTAATATTCCAATACTTGAGCATGATGAACAAGCCGTCTTATATCATTGTTGTTGCAATATTATATTATAGATTTAAGTGGTTGGCATTGTATTACCATAGTTTCTGATAAGGTCAATTTCTTCGTCGGCACCCCACTGCTGTAGCAGTCATCTAGTATCTATTCCTGCATCTTCTTTACTCCCGTACTGGAAATGAAAAGTCAAAGAGGAATGAAAGCAGATACCATTGATGAGGAAATCAATGAGATGTCGAACAGTGAGCGAGATATTAGAGATTACTCGGTAAATGACGAACATCGCTATGATACGGAGATGAGGAGCTAATTCGGTAAAGTTTAGAATTCTTTTTTAATTTGGGGTTTTCAAATGGAGTAATTGATTAGAATTTCAGATCTGCTAATTGATTTTTCCCGTGGGTTTTTAATTGGGGAGGAGATACTCTAGATGATGCAAAGAGAAGAACATCACCTGAGTAGCATCACCGTTAGATGAATGAGCTTTAGCCGGAGGTGAAACAGGTGATGAAATGGAGGAACAACAACTCCAGATGTGTTGATGCAGCAGGAGCATCAGGTGGTGCAGTGGTGTTGATTGTTAGTTAGTTGATTTTAACATAGCATTGAGTTTTAAAAATGTGAATTTGGGTTTTGGATAATTTTTTGATTTGGGATAAGAATGAAATTAGGGATTTTGCGTTTATTACTTTCACTTCTTTCACTTTGTTCCTTCGTTTGGTTGATTGGGTTATGTTTTATTTTTCCTTTTTTTTCTTCTTCCAAGTTTACATTTATTAACTAGATAACTGCTGCAAAGAAATGGGAGGCCCGACTGACGAAGAAAAACACAAATTTGTTAAGGCTTTTGTTAACTTGTATACTCGTATACATGTTAAGGTTTAATAAGGAATTATTTTATTTTCTTGGAAATTGTGTTTTTTTTGTCTTATTCTACTAGAAATTGGTTTTTCTTGCACTAAAAACAACAAATTTTGTTCCCAATGCAAAGAATTGTTGTTTTAATGCAATAAAGAAACAAATCTTGTTTCCAATGCAAGATTTTGTTGTTTAGTGAACCTTAACACGATACGGGTATACTGAGTTAACAAGACACATTTGTTAATGGATGAAAATATGAAATGCAATACTTATTTACTTTTATTTGTCTAATTTTTCCGAACGGCCGAGATGCATTCATTTCGTAAATGTTCTCCGCCAACTTTGATGGGTCAAGTGTAGCAAAAAAAAAACAACCATAGACCTTCTGAGTTACACATGTGTAGTATAAGGTCCAAGTGTCTCACATACACCAGTTAGTCTCACCACGATCTAAGCAAAATTGGGTTCAATCTTTTCCAAGTAAAATAAAAATCTACTCCGTCATCTCATCTCCTTCTTCTCCCTTTTTTGATAAACAGTTTTCCCCTCTCTTATTTTGATAACCAATCCCTCTTATGTCGACTCTTTAATCAATGTTTGTTAACCCATTTTCTGATTAGATCTTGATATGGGTGTTTTTGATTGATTTTGATTCTTTGCTTGATGACTAATTAGAGAAGAATATTGAAATTAAGTCACTATTTGAGGCTTAGATTGATCGTGGAAGTGGGGAATTAGAAGAAACATGAATAATGGAAATAAAGGAGCAGTAAATCACATAAGGGTTTGATGCAAATGCAAGTATCGGTAATTACGAGAGATAGAGGATATGGAAGGTGATCGGTGGTCGCTTCACCCAATTGTTTCGACTCGTCTCACTAGCTAACTGGATCAGATTTGTGGGCATGCGGCAGATCCAGAGGAAAATGGATGCAGTTAGCCATTTTCTACACCATGAATGAACCGGATGAAACCCGACCCGAGGATCTGTCTTCTACGCCAGAAATTCTGAAATCTCTCATTCATATCAATCCGAATCATCTGATTGATTTAATCAATTGTTTCAATAAGTTTGAACATGAAATCTGTTTGTTTGGTTATATATGAAGTATGTTTGTGAATAATTTGCTTGATTATGTCGATTTCAATCTTGATTTCACGAAATTGTATACTGATTTTTTTTTGCTTGGGACAAACCTTGTGACGGAACAATTACACTTAAGTCATCGTATAGAAGGCCTCCTTAACAGTCGGCCAATTACGTTGCAAGAACTTATTTTTTTGTTCTTTTACAATAACCAGAGTCAATCTAACTTGTTTTTTGACAGTGAAATTGACATCATTTTGTCATATCCCTTCTTAGTCATAGTCATGGGTGCCCTTATAAATTCTAGGGTTGTCGTTAGTGAATTCTCATGTGAGTATCTGGCACGTGTGAGCCAAAACCTCTCTCTCTTTTTATTTGGTCTGTATTCACCTATGGATGGTGTGAAGATTTTATCCTGAAATTTATGTTTCTTTTGCCTCTTTGAGGTCCTTCTCAATATCACAGTGTAGATCCTGTGAATTGAATCCCTAATTAGAGCTGTTTGTAGTGTAGATCACTACACATTTCCATATAATTTTGGTGGTAATGGTGCTGCTGCATGACACTAATTCAACAATATGCTTTAACTTTTGTCCTTGAGTATTTGTTTTGTTCACACACATATCAATTTCATTAGGTACATGTATAGTGAACTTGATGATAAGGGTACTTGAGTTTATTGTTTGAGAGTCTGAGATCTTGGATTAGTGATTTTAGTTGGGTATAATAAATTAAGGTGATTATTAGGTTAAACCTATACTTATCCACAAAATACACAAGATGCACCTGAGTACATAATGTATATTCTGACAAAAAATTAGGTTATGTCCTAGATGCACCCGAGTGCATAATGTATATTTTTTCGACTTTTTATTGTTCCTCTTATTTTTCTTTTTTGATATTTGTGTTTGGATGATGCTTATATGGTGAATGTAATGATAATGGTAGTGGATCTATTGCTTAATATTATGAATTAGTGATTTTGGTTGTGTATCATATATTGTAGGTGATTACTAGGATAAACCTAGTTTTATCCACGAAATACACAAGATGCACCTGAGTGCATACTGTATATTTTGAAGCGAAATAGGTTTCGGCTTGGTTGTACCCTGGTGCATATTGCATTTTCTTTTGATTCTTGTATGAAATAGGTTTTGGACAGGTGCACTTAGGTGCATAATGCACATTCTTACAGGAAATAAATTTTGGCCAAGTTGCACCTAGGTGCAAAATGCATATTTCATAGAAAATAAATTTTTGCCAAGTTGCACCTGGGTGCATAATGTATACTCGGCCTGGTTTAAAATTAATTTTTTTTTCGAATTTCATATCAACAATGGATCTTGTTTTGTAGTGATTTTCGAGCCCTTTCCAAAAATATAAATTTTATTAAAATATGTCTTATATTTTGGAAGTTAAGACATTCTCGTGATTAATTTTAATTGTAGATAGAGAAAAGGATAAGAAAAAGAATAAAGTTTAAAACAAAGGGTATATATGGCTACTATTTCCTACTCCCTCCGTTCCAATTTACTTGACCTTCTAGGGTTTTTCACGGAGATTAAGAAGGAACAGAGAGTAAAATCTTTCCAATTTTACCCATATTTATTCCTTCTTGAAGATATAAATAACCTAGTTTTTAGTTTCTAAATAATGGTGTAAGTCATCAATCCCGTAATAACTTCTTGGGATGCACTTGCCAAATATTCTATCCAAATCTGTCTGATTTGATTTAACCAAACCAAATACTCCCTCCAATTCTATAATTACTCGAGATAAGTGAAAATATTCCTCCAAGAATTTTGATTGGACCAAATATTCTCTCTTAGGATTCGATTGGACCAAATATTCCCTCTTAGGATTTGATTGGACCAAATATTCCTCCAAATCCAATTTGTAGAATTGCACAAGTTCAAGTAAAAAAGTCTCTTAAAGTTCTACACAGAAAAATTCCCTCCATACGTTTTGCCTAAATTTTCAATTCGAATACTCAATCAAAATTTAAAAATTTAACCCAAATAATTTCCTCGTATTCTTTTCAATTCATTAACTCATGATTCTATAAAACCCCAATTCTCTTTTATCTCTTCCAATTCCATCTGTTCATTTTCCCCCCTCTTTCCATTAATGGATACTTCCATGGAACATACTCAAGCTTATTTTTCTTCATCAACTGATGGTGAAGAAACCAGCCAAACCAATTCTAGTGATGAAGAGGCAGTACCCGCTGATGAAGACATCTTTCCTAGTGATGAAGAGGGTACCACCGATGAAGACATCAATCCTAGTGATGAAGAGGCAAAGACCCATTGAAGACAACATAGTTCTTAATAATCCAATGCGAGAACAACGAGAGAACTCAAAAATGAGGAACGTTTATCTATCTACCATTATTTGTTGAGTCACAGCAACAATGGAAGAGTTAAAAAGGATCCATACCAAGAGTTGCCGGAATGTTTAAGACATCTGTTTCAACTTAGTTTCTCGCATTTGGAGACGATCAAAACAAAATCAAAACTCAAACATGCATGTTGATGTATCTTAAAGGAAGCCAACAAGAGTCGGTCGCAAACGTGTGGAAATCGATAAAGAAAAGGTACGGTCAGTTCCATACCGTCAATCAAATGAGATATGCGCACATTTGCGGCATCTATTGATATGTCAACAACAACATTATTCGGAGGATACAAGAAGGTCGGTCAAGCCACACTCAAGTGCAATAAGGCCAAGTTTGACGATCGATGGCAAAATCAAAAGGGTAAACTACTGTATTGACATGCTTGATACAAGTACTTTCGATTCTAAAACCAATGTTTAAGGATATGTTCGATTACGTACATATTGACGAAAAGTGGTTTAACATGACAAAAGTCTCACAGAGATATTATCTTCTTCCTGATGAACCCAAACCTCACCGTGAGTGTCAAAGCAAGAGATTTATTCCTAAGATTATGTTTACAGCTGCAGTTGCGCCCCCAATATGATTCCTTGGGAATCTAATTTTTGATGGAAAAATTGGTATATGGCCAATGGTAAAAAAGTACGGCAGCAAGAAGACGAAGAATAGGAAAGTTGGTACTCTTGAAACCAAACCGATTGATCCGGTTGATAGAAAGGTTTCTCGGATTTTTAATCAACAAAGTCCTACCGCGATTCGTGCTAAATGGCCTCACTCGGGAATACACGTACCATCTATATTCAGCAAGATAACGCAAAGCCTCATATTTCGAATGATGACGAAGAATTTAAGAAAGCAGCATCAATCGACGGGTTCGATATTCAATTGATATGTCAGCCTCCAAGTAGTCCAGATATGAATACTTTGGACCTTGGCTACTTTAATTCAATTCAGACTATACAACATCGTCAAAGTTTGAATAACATTGATGAGCTTATTGCAGCGGTAGAAATGGCTTACAACGATATGGAACCACGCATTATCAATAGGGTCTTTTTGACCCACCAATTATGCATCTTTGGAGGTTATGAAAGCTCGTGGAGAAATTCGTTATGGTTTGCCTCACATCGGGAAGGAAAAGTTAGAGCGTGAAGGTAATCTTCCGTGCGGAATTGAAGTGGATATTGCTTTGCTTCATGATGTATTGGTGGAACGTAACAGGATGCCTGAATTCTGGACCACACTTGAACGAAATAGGGTGGGTTCAAGTTTAGTATCCTCGACTGAAAATCGAAATGCAACATGATGGGTTCAAGTGTACTGTCAGGTTAGGATGAGTGCAGTATGTGTGTCAGAGTTAGTTCTCTTGCTTTAAGGTTTAATTTTATTTTGATGCTTAGTGTGTGTTGGAGTTGCTGGATTTCAGTACTTGGTGTGTGTCAGAGTTACCGGATTTCACTTCTTGGTGCTGTTCAGTGTTACTCCATTTAGAGTTAACGGAGTACTTTTCTTGCTTTTAGTATGGTCGAAGTCCATTTAGATGCTTAGTGTTTGTTTTCATTAAGTTGCAGTAAATGTAATCGAGTCCGGAAGTATTGTAATCAATTCTCAGAACAATGTTTTTCATATGATCATCTATTTTGTGCACGTTGTCTATAATTACTTCTATGGTTAGTGATCTTCTTTGATACTCTTGTCCACAAAAATGCAACTAGAATACATTGTTGTTGTTCGCGGAAAAAAAAAAAAAGGAAACAAAAAAAGAAGAAAAGAATGAGTTTCATTTACAGTATATCTGTATCTAGATAGTGTACAAAAGGAATTTTTACCGCAAGTATCGATACATCTTTGTCCTTGACCCCGAACTCCGTTACACTACCGTTTGTCCCAACCTTTACGTAGCTCTTGTTGTATCCGGTGCGATCTGCTGGTCGGTGTTCTCTTTTCCATTGATAGACTGGATAGAGCATGGGTTGCAGTTTTCCTTATCAGTCGAGTAGTTTACATACTTTCTACGTACCTCTTGTTGTATCCAGTGCAGTCTGCTGGCCGGTGTTCTCTTTTCCATTGCAGTCTGCTAAAATCTATTGTGAATCGCCTTGCTATCTAAACTGTTACTGCTTGACGAAGAGTTTAGATAGCCTGCCAAAAAGAGAAAACGAAGATGAATGGGGTTTAAAGAATATGCTAAGCACGAGATAAGCATTACACAATTTCTATATATACATCCATCAAACATTAGTAGTAACAACAATACGTACCTAAGCGAGTTTTAGGATTAGCCCTAACAAGAATACCCCAAGCACTTTCGTGTATGCAAAGAGAAACAGAAGACAAGTAAGATTTCTTAAGCCAAAAATTTCATTGAAAAAACATCTGACCCGAAGGTTTCTTACACAGATTTCTTAACATGGAGTATACTTAGGTGCTTCTTAATCAAAAAAAATTAGGTAAATATATTGTCAACATCTGATCAGTAACTTGTTGACGAACCTGATCCATACTTTCAAAACCATCTTCCGTGGGCGGCGAATTCACATCAATCTCTCCACTTACTCTTCTTGTTGTTCGACCATATGGAGTAACATGAAAATAGATTATAAAAGTATAAGCCAAAGACACTAGATATTCTAGCATATCCTCATCCATGTTGTTTAACCTAGCAAAAAAAAGTAAATCATCCATGTTGTTTGAAGAGAAGAAGATGAAGAGATTTTTTTTTTTGTTGTTGTTGAAGCAGAAGATGAAGATACGGTAAGTAGAGAAGTAACCTAGATAGAGTTATATCCTCCATGGTCTAATTATGGATCTGTTAGTTACGATGAGAGTTAATATTCTTGTGTGATTCCAAAGAGAATTAATATTCCGGGGTGATTCCAAAGCAGGGCTAAATCAGTGATATTTGGGGGGAAAATAGTTAAACTGTCATCTATTTTGAAACAAAAAAAAATCCCTAGAAGGTCAAGTAAATTGGAACGGAGGGAGTATTAAAAGTGAGCATTTCGCTTTCAAATCCAGCTCCATGGAAGCCACACATTTATTTGCAGTCCTGCACTCTTCCAAGCTTCTACTAATAAAAATCGCATTAGAGTTTTATATGATAAACTGAAGAAAAAAATGATTTATCTTAATGTGAATTGTAGTACTCTTCTACACGAGTAAAACGATGGGATCACGTATGGAAAGTTACGTACTTGCACCACCAAATATACGTTGGAGTCAACAAGTCGAGTCAGCCAGGTCAAGTCAAGGTTTTAGACCGAGTAAGTCAGACTTCTTAATGGTGTACTAGTATTAATTAAGAATAGGTCCTCACCTGACTTATTACTGAGTCGCATTGTATATGCGATGATTAATCGTTGTAAGAAGTGAGTTGGGAAGTTCTTTTTCTTGAGAAAAAGTTCAAGAAGTCAAAATTCGTCACAAATCCCAAACTACTACTTGTGGCATAATAAGCTATGGGTAATAAGTTTGGAATGGGGTCAAAAGTCATATTGTAATAATCACAAATCAACAAACTAACTAACAACCAATTGGCTTTTAATAGGGAAGTAACTTACTAAGAAATATCATCAGTTCGAAACTTAAATGAAAAAGCCGCAATTCTTGACACACTGTATTTAATAACCCTGAGAAGACAAGTGGGTAAGCTTAACTTCTTCTCTTTATGCTCCATTTCATTCCCTGCACATGACGCATTTATGAGTTCACGGAAAATGGGTCATATGACCAAAACCCATAAAATATGGGTGTAATGGATGGGAAAATTAGGCTAAAGCCCCACCCATGGGTAACCCATAATATCGGGCCCTTAATTAAAAGAAGTTTAAATCTAGGCCCCAAAATATTAAAAGACCTTGATACCCTTATGTATCTTGTCAAGCCCATAATTAAATAAAATTTAAATTTAGGCCCAAAATTATTAAAATATTATGTGATGATGTCCCAGCCACCTCCGACCACCACCGCCGCCAACCACCTCCGACCACCACCGCCACCAACCACCTCAAACCACCACCACCGCCACCGCTCACCACCACCAACCACCACCACCGCCGACAACCACCACTTCCGACCACATTGATATTGCAAGTGTAAGCTGGAAGTTACACATGTATAAAAATTACACATTCATGTTGTGTATTCAATAGTGTGTAACTAAAAGTTACACATCCATATGACGATGTAATAAGAAGTTACACATACATATGACATGTGTAACCACAAAGTTACACATGCATATGGCATGTGTAGTCAACGATTACACATCGAAAAAAAAAATATATACAAAAATACATGTATCGCATTAATATTCATTTACAATAATATCTCTCATTTTAGGTTATAGTAATCGGTTGTTAATGAGCACAATAAATGAGTTAAAACACTAGAATAAGCCACTTTGAAACCTATAATAGAAGTTTTGCCTTTCTTTCTTGTCTTCCTCACTCCAAAATGCTTTCATATCAGAACGAAATAAACATCCATGGATTAGGTTGGATGAACAAAAAGCAAAAAAAAATTTATAAAACAATTGTAAGGTTATAAAACAAACATGATAACCTATCTTAGCATGTGTAATCGGGAGTTACACATGCATTTGTCATGTGTAATTGGGTTACACATGCATATGACTTGGATACCTAGCATGTGGAATTTTTGATTGCAAGTTTGTTCATTTTTAGCATGTGTAACTGGGAGTTACATATGCATCTGTCTAGCGAAAGAGGAGTTACACATGCATATAGTATGTGTAATCGGGAGTTACACATGCATATATCATGTGTAACTAGAAGTTACACCTACATATGACTTGTGTACTCATCTTACCGACTTTACTTGTGATACTCTTTAAGAAGAATGTACTTAAATATGTGACATGTGACCGATCTTGATATACAGAGTCAAATTCAAGCAAAATACCTTCTTCCAACAATGAAGGCCTAATGAGTATTACTATGACATTTGCGCCCAAATGTTTATACCAATGTGTGACCTCTACCCAAAGTGATGTGAGTGATATCTTCAAATAGGTTGATTGTCGAGTCTCGTAGGACTTTATCACATGTTTTGGTGTCCTTCATAGGGCTGTACATAGACAAGCATTCGGTGAGTAAAGATAACTACCTATCCTCTTAAAAATCATAAATCCTTGACGGGGAAATCTTAAGTGGCTTTATCACCTGACACTCACAACTTAAATCGTTGTACCAACGTGTGATCCTTCACCTGACACTCACACTGGCTTTATCAAAAAACCAGCTGGCTTTCTGAAGCATAATGAAGAGCATGCCTGGTCCGAATTACAAAGGTTACAAAAATGCACTTGCTAACTTATCTTAGCATGTGTAACTCCTGGTTACACATACATCTTGCTAGTGTAACTAGAAGTTACAAATGTATTTGACTAGTGTAACTAGAGGTTACACATGCATTTGACTAGTGTAACTAGAAGTTACACATACATATAACTTGTGAAGCTAAGAAGTATCAACACTTGCATTTCAGAGCACATACACATACATCTGTAACTTTGCTAGTAATGCATTCACTGGTACAGGAATATAATTCGAAAACTCCAAATAAAAACAAAGAAGAATTCATTCTTAAAACACGAACACCATACTTTAAGTATATCATGGTAAATAAGATGAGTTAGTGTCAATTAAGCAGAAGTAGTTACCTTCTATAGGAGCCATAATTTGTGCTTCAATAGAAGGGAGAGTTGTCAACAAAGCAGCAGCAACATCACCACCACCAGAGAGGTAGTATTACTAGTATTTTTGTTATAATAATAATCAACACCTGCATATTGAGACACCAATCCAAAACACCAATTAATCTTCATATTCTTCTCTATCACTAATTAACCATAAACACCATTGCTCACATTCTGCCAAACCAATGGATACGAGAAATGAAATACATTATGCTTGCAAACCAAATCTCTAGTCAAATGAATGATTCAAATAAAAGGTCTAGTAAAGCAAAAAGTAAGGTAGTAGTATTGGATTATCTATAATGCTGTAAATTAGATTGAAAAGTGAAAAGCAGCACATCCACACCAGGAATGAGCTTTTGTCCTGGACATTACATTTGCGCGAGCTTTACATAAGCAATGCGAAGGAGGAGAGGGAATTATACGTAAAGATGCAACTACTGACACTGCACATACCTTGGCTTATTGCCCAGAAATGTAAAAGAAGCACAGAGGTACCATTTGACCACTCTGCAGGGGACACAGTTTGTTCCAGTTGCGGGCTTTCCTAGGAAGCTCACTCTATTGATGAGACATATGAAGTGGAGGAGCTTTGCGAATAAGACTGGTGATGATGACCCATTCGTGTTGGTGATCCATCAAACCCTCTATTGAATGATAATGCTTGATACTGCCATAAACACCATTGCTCACATTCACCAAACCAACGAATATGAGAAATGAAATACATTATGCTTGCGAACCAAATTTTTAGTCAAATGAATGATTCAAATGCAAAATGTAAGGTAATAGTATTGGATTACCTATAATGATGTAAACTGGATTGAAAAGTGAAAAGCAGCACATCCACCCAGAATGAGCTTTGTCCTGCACATTACACTCGCACAAGCTTTACATGAGCACCGAGAAATGAGGAGAGAGTTTGATGTACCATAAACACGTTCACCTCGATTCTAGCCTAGGGCTTAACATAGTTAAGCGATCCATAACCAATCACTTGAAGTTTCTAATCAGAGTAACCAACTGTGTAAATTTTTTAAATACACTACTATTATAGTTAGTTGTAACCAAATTAAAGAAATTTTATACTAGCATTAATTCACCGGCTTAGTAAAATCTCAAGTGAAGCAAGGTCCAAATGAAAAAGAGGATACCTGATTTTTGCTTAAGAGAAGAATCATCTAAGGATGGTAGATATACATCCCTAAATACATGTGTAATCAAAAAATACACATCAAAGATGCAAGTGTAACCAGCAAATAAACATCCTAAAAGCATGTGTAACTAGAAGATACACATGCTAGAAAGCATGTGTAACTAGTAGATACACATGCTTATAGCAACACAATTTCATCAAAAATGGGTTCCTATCAACACAATTTCAAGCTTCTGCACCACAAGTACCAGACATGCTTTCTTGGCCTGAATGAAACTAGTTAGGATATAGTTATCATCTTGCACAGAGACTCAACAAGAATCAGATGAGCTTGAAATAGTGAAGAAGAACTCATTCAGGCCTTTTCTCAAACATATGATGTGTACTGTCTCTGTTAATGGAGAAAAAATATTACCAGTAATTTCTGAGCCTCTCTGTATCACCTTCCCTGCAACAATTCCACATCCAACACAAAATACAATCATAAAACAAACACCGATATTGGATTAAACCTACTAATAATCTGAACTGAGAATCATTTCAAAGATTCGTAACACCAAAAAATTGAAATCAAACCTAAATTAAATTGGAACTCAGAGAAACTTACTTTCTGAATAGTATTACACATGTATTCAATCAATTGAACCACAGATCCGTTACGAATATCGCCATTGAACACTTTCTCATTCAATTGATTTGCTAAAACAACATATTGAGGCGAAACCGAGTCAGAAAACAAGTAATCGAAGTCGATCTTGTGATTGCCAATAGATTTTATATCTAAATACTCGAACTAGAGGTTTTAAGTCTGTATCGCCTCCAAAGAATAGAGAAATTGCATTATGAGTTAATTTCACGGACATTTTCACTGAATTTTTAGGTTTTAGATTACAAAATGAACGAAAATCTAAATTAATCTGAGCTTAAAATGATGAGAAATCTATGAATAATTTCGAAATATGAGATTAAGGAGATGAAATCAATGAAAAAGATGAAGATCGATGAAATTTGGAGACGATGAAGAAATTTCTAGGGTTTTTTTTTTTGCCGGAACCGAGAGAGAAAAAGATTGGAGAAGAGAGAGAAAAGATTAGATAAATGAAAATATCTTATGGGTTTCCTCTGTATATATAGTAAAGGGTAATGTTGTCATTAATGAAATTCATAATAATTAATTATGGGCCGATCTCAAGAAAATTTGATTTTTGGGCCTAGTAATATCATTTTCTTAAAATATGGAGTTGACAGTGGATGATCCATTTAGTGGGGCTTCTATATATTGAACCCACATAGTAGGGGGTTCTAGTATTTTTCACATTTGTAAAATATAGGCCTGGCTGAAAAAGACATACTCCCTCCGTTCCAATTTACTTGACCTTCTAGGGATTTTTTTTTTGTTTCAAAATAGATGACAGCTTTAACTATTTTCCCCAAATATCACTGATTTAGCCCCCGCTTTGGAATCTTAGGAATATTAATTCTCTTTGGAATCACACAAGAATATTAACTCTCATCGTAACTAACGGATCCATAATTAGACCATGGAGGATATAACTCTATCTAGGTTACTTCTCTTTATTTCTACCAGTATCTTCATCTTTCGCTTCAACAACAACAAAAAAAAATCTCTTCATCTTCTTCTCTTCAAACAACATGGATGATTTACTTTTTTGCTAGGTTAAAAAGATGGATGAGGATATGCTAGAATATCTAGTGTCTTTGGCTTATACTTTTATAATCTATTTTCATGTTACTCCGTATGGTCGAACAACAAGAAAGAGTAAGTGGAGAGATTGATGTGAATTGCCGCCCACGGAAGATGGTTTTGAAAGTATGGATCAGGCTCGTCAACAAGTTGCTGATCGAGATGTTGACAATATATTTACCTAATTTTTTTGATTAAGAAGCACCTAAGTATACTCCATGTTAAGAAATCTGTGTAAGAAACCTTCGGGTCAGATGTTTTTTCAATGAAATTTTTGGCTTAAGAAATCTTACTTGTCTTCTGTTTCTCTTTGCATACACGAAAGTGCTTGGGGTATTCTTGTTAGGGCTAATCCTAAACCGCATTTAGGGTACGTATTGTTGTTACTACTCTTGTTTGATGGATGTATATATAGAAATTGTGTAATGCTTATCTGTGCTTAGCATATTCTTTAAACCCCATTCATCTTCGTTTTCTCTTTTTGGCAGGCTATCTAAACTCTTCGTCAAGCAGTAACAGTTTAGATAGCAAGGCTTATTCACAATAGATTTTAGCAGTATCGCAATGGAAAAGAGAACACCGGCCATAGGTCAGACTGGATACAACAAGAGGTACGTAGAAAGTATGTAAACTACTCGACTGATAAGGAAAACTGCAACCCATGCTCTATCCAGTCTATCAATGGAAAAGAGAACACCGACCAGCAGACTGCACTGGATACAACAAGAGCTACGTAAAAGGTTGGGACAAACGGTAGTGTAACAGGTTCAGGGTCAAGGACAAAGATGTATCGATACTTGCAGTAAAAATTCCTTTTGTACACTATCTAGATACAGATATACTGTAAATGAAACTCATTCTTTTCTTCTTTTTTTGTTTCCTTTTTTTTTTTTTTTTCCTGCCAGAACAACAACAATGTATTCTAGTTGCATTTTTGTGGACAAGAGTATCAAAGAAGATCACTAACCATAGAAGTAATTATAGACAACGTGCACAAAATAGATGATCATATGAAAAACATTGTTCTGAGAATTGATTACAATACTTCCGGACTCGATTACATTTACTGCAACTTAATGAAAACAAACACTAAGCATCTAAATGGACTTCGACCATACTAAAAGCAAGAAAAGTACTCCGTTAACTCTAAATGGAGTAACACTGAACAGCACCAAGAAGTGAAATCCGGTAACTCTGACACACACCAAGTACTGAAATCCAGCAACTCCAACACACACTAAGCATCAAAATAAAATTAAACCTTAAAGCAAGAGAAATAACTCTGACACACATACTGCACTCATCCTAACCTGACAGTACACTTGAACCCATCATGTTGCATTTCGATTTTCAGTCGAGGATACTAAACTTGAACCCACCCTATTTCGTTCAAGTGTGGGCCAAATCGAAGGGGCATCCTGTTACGTTCCACCAATACATCATGAAGCAAAGCAATATCCACTTCAATTCGCATAGGAAGATTACCTTCACGCTCTAACTTTTCCTTCCCGATGTGAGGCAAACCATAACGAATTTCTCCACGAGCTTTCATAACCTCCAAGATGCATAATTGGTGGGTCAAAAAGACCCTATTGATAATGCGTGGTTCCATATCGTTGTAAGCCATTTCTACAGCCGCAATAAGCTCATCAATGTTATTCAAACTTTGACGATGTTGTATAGTCCAGATTGAATTAAAGTAGCCAAGGTCCAAAGTATTCATATCATGGACTACTTGAGGCTGACATATCAATTGAATATCGAACCAATCGATTGATCTTTGCTTTCTTAAATTCTTCGTCATCATTCGAAATATGAGGCTTTGCGTTATCTTGCTGAATATAGATGGTACGTGTATTCCCAAAGAGGCCATTTAGCACGAATCGCCGGTAGGACTTTGTTGATTAAAAATCCGTGAAACCTTTCTATCAACCGGATCAATCGGTTTGGTTTCAAGAGTACCAAACTTTCCTATTCTTCTTTTGCTTTCTTCTGCAGATTACTTTTTTACCATTGGCCATATACCAATTTTTCCATCAAAAATTAGATTCCCAAGGAATCATATTGGGGGGCGTGAATGCAGCTGTAAACATAATCTTAGGAATAAATCTCTTGCTTTGACCTCACGGGTGAGGTTTGGGTTCATCGGGAAGAAGATAATATCTCTCGTGAGACTTTTGTCATGTTAAACCACTTTTTGTCAATATGTACGTAATCGAACATATCCTTAAACATTGGTTTAGAATCGAAAGTACTTGTATCAAGCATGTCAATACTGATAGTTTACCCTTTTGATTTTGCCATCGATTTGTCAAACTTGGCCTTATTGCACTTGGAGTGTGGCTTGACCTGACCTTCTTGTATCCTCCTGAATAATGTTGTTGTTGACATATCAACAGATCTGCAAATGCGCATATATCGATTGACGACGGTATGGAACTGACCGTACCTTTTCTTTATCGATTTCCACCACGTTTTGCGACCAGCTCTTGTTGGCTTCCTTGAAGATACATCAACATGCATGTTTGAGTTTTGATTTTGTTTTGATCGTCCCCAAATGCGAGAAACGGTTGAAACAGATGTCTTAAACGTTCCGGCAACTCTTGGTATGGATCCTTTTTTAACTCTTCCATTGTTGCTGTGACTCAACAAATAATGGTAGATAGATAAACGTTCCTCATTTTGAGTTCTCTTGTTGTTCTTACATTGGATTATTAAGAACTATGTTGTCTTCAATGGGCTTGCCTCTTCATCACTAGGATTGATGTCTTCATCGGTGGGTACTTTGCCTCTTCATCACTAGGAAAGATGTCTTCATCGGTGGAGTCTTGCCTCTTCATCACTAGAATTGGGTTTGGTGGTTTCTTCACCATCGGTTGATGAAGAAAAATAAGCTTGAGTATGTTCCATGGAAGTATCCATTAATGGAAAGAGGGGAAAATGAAGCAGATGGAATTGGAAGAGATAAAGAGAATTGGGGTTTTATAGAATCATGAGTTAATGAATTGAAAAGAATACGAGGGAAATTATTTGGGTTAAATTTTTAAATTTTGATTGAGTATTCGAATTGAAAATTTAGGCAAAACGTATGGAGGGAATTTTTCATGGTAGAACTTTAAGAGACGTTTTTACTTGAACTTGTGCAATTCTACAAATTGGATTTGGAGGGAATATTTGGTCCAATGAGAATCCTAAGAGGGAATATTTGGTCCAAAATCCTAAGAGAGAATATTTGGTCCAATCGGAATTCTTGGAGGAATATTTTCACTTAGTAATTATAGAATTGGAGGGAGTATTTGGTTTGGTTAAATCAAATCTGTAGATTTGGATAGAATATTTGGCAGTGCATCCCAAGAAGTTATTACGGGATTGATGACTTACACCATTATTTAGAAACTAAAAACTAGGTTATTTATATCTTCAAGAAGGAATAAATATGGGTAAAATTGGAAAGATTTTACTCTCTCTGTTCCTTCTTAATCTCCGTGAAAAACCCTAGAAGGTCAAGTAAATTGGAACAGAGGGAGTACCACTTTAGGGTAAGGAACAGATTACAGATAGATGCTGAGATGACCCCCACTTGAAAATTTTCCTAGTTGTGTGTTCATATTGTGTCAATTATTACCAACGAAAGTGTTATGTTTCTGAGTTTTCTTCATTTGGCAACAACGCCAAAGAAACCATATACACAACAATGAACAATGCCATTAATTTCTCACTATTTATAAGACAAATTTGGCTATCTTATCGGCTAGCACTAGGAATGCTTTTTGCCTATGTCGCACTAGTTTAAGAATAATTTCCCCATCTCAGCCAGCATTTTATTTAAAAGAACCTCATCAAAAATCCAAAAGATTTACTAAGAGGAAACTAGATAAAATTTCTTCCAACTAAGCTGATAAGAGTTGCTTTTTGCATCAAATTTCAGCTCATTTTGTAGCCCTAATATGTTGCCATATTTGATAAGATTCTAGTATTTAAGAAAAAAACCCAATGGCGATGAAAGAGATGCAACTGGTTGGTTTGCACTTAGAAGGCCGACATTAGTAACTTGCCACTGATTCCAAGGTTTCACTCAAAAAATATTTGTTTTTATATATATATTCTTTGATAATACTCCAACATATATTACGTCTCTCCCTCTTTAACCACGGCAAGGATTTCAAAATCCATTTACCATTTTGGTGTGTGCATGTATTTTTGGTATACTGTATTTTTCGGCCTTATTTTTATTGATGAAAACATTTTCTAGAATAAGAACGCTTTTAAATATATGTCACCTAAAACTGAAATTAGTAACTCTTATAAGTGTTACAAAATTAGCACGTAAATAACGGTTGTTAGTTATTTGGGAAGCAAATGCTCGTCTCAAAATCTTGCACCTATAATTCAATTTGTGCATTAGTAAGACGTGAAAAACACGTGCATTCGACTCGTAAAGTTAACAGACGGTGTTTATTTATTTGTTTCTTCTTATGTTTAACCGAAACATCTTCCCGGAAACAAGTTATTAAACATTACGATTTTTTATATTGGTAAATGGCATCTCATAAAAGATTCCACTTTTTTTGTCTTTTAGTGGTTAAAATTTGTTCGAAGCTGCTTAATGAGACCGATGCAAGAGAAAGAATTCACAAAGATTCCAGATGGTTGATGAAGGCGAGATTATTTCTCATTTGTCGCTGACGGCACAATCATTCTTCTTAATGCTTCTAATACAAATTTTGAAAGAAATGTTTGTTATTTAAGTTATTTTCGGTCTTGAGTGACTTAAATTGAAATATTGAGAATAATTCAATAACAAACATCGGTGTTGATAATGTAATTGATGATTTAGCTATGAAACTTGGTTTGCAAAGTTGCTTCATTACCTATCACCTACCTAGGCATGCTACTACAAGTCGTAATGCTTGTTGTATAGATGGAAAAGAAACTTTCACCTTGAAACACAAGTTTCTAACTAAAGCAGTATCTAGACGCTTATATTGGAACTTCACTAGAGAATATGTCTAACTATTTCATGTTCATTGTTGAAGATTTCCTCTCTAGTGGAAGACAAGATAAACAACATTGTACAAAGATTTGTTTGGGGATCTAATGAAGGAAAACAGAAGATGAGTTCAGCGTTGAGCAAGAAAGTATGCAAGCCTAATAAACAATGAGGAATAGGCATCCAATGTTTAAGATCAGTTAATAAATCTCTCCTAGATAAATTGATGGAGATATTATAGAGCAAAGTATGCTCTTTGTAGAAGAATAATCCATGAGAAAATTGCAGTAATCTTATACTTTTTATTTTTTTGCAAAGTCTAAGATACCTATTGGTAGGAGCACGTGGATGAAAATTTTGGAGACGAGAACAAGCTTGTAACTATGTATGAACTTGAAGCTGAACAATCGGGTTGCAACAAGATTTTGACATGATTGGCGGTTTGATAGTCAAGCTCCTAATTAAACCGAAAAAATCTTGATTCTACAAGATTAGTTTGCATAAGAATACAACAGTTAACTATCTTCGTGTGCACTCTGGTTGGAAACCTTGAATTCAGGAGAACTATTATTGATGATTAAAGTATCGATATACTAGAACTGAGATACGATATCAGGAACATCGTCTTAACAAGGGATAATAATGCTTTGGAAGGATATTTCTCGGTTGTCAATCTATACAACATTTATATCAAGGAGGATGGTGACTTTTAGCTTCATCGACAAGCTCTTCTTGCCTAAGCTTCCCCCTAAACTATAGTTTCTTACCAGGTGTTTATGGGTGAAAACTATTTCTGCCGGTTTTGGTAATTTGGTATGTGTGGATGAGAAATGAGTCTAAACCTTAAACAAATGCACTGCGCGGGAGTGCTTGTAGATTCGAGAAATCAATGCATGTAAATCCGGCCTAAACCAAGAAATGGCCGTTCCAGACTTGTTTTGGTCACAAAGTGAAGGAGATGGGGTTGATCTTAGGGAGGGAAGCGAAGAAGGTGTTGAGATTGTGAAGGTGTTGGCTATGTATGACTTGTATCAGAAAGCTGAACTGGCTTGCAGGATGTAAGCTACCAGTTCTGGTGTTTGAATACGATTGTATCAACACTTGCCTCTCGTTGTCTTGTCTTGCCTTGTTCTGTTTTGGAAAATAGGAGGAGAACCTATTTATACAAGTCTTTAAGCCTAACCCTCGTATCTCGTGGGAAGTGGAGAAAGTGGAGTGATGGAGTAGTGGAGTCGTGTGTTGGTGTCACGACCAGTCTTGCCACTTATCCAATCATCACTAACCGTCCATGACTTTCGACACGTTCTTGTCTTTGGCGCGCGCGTTGTGCACCGCATGAAACCGCCAGCATTTCAATACCCAGTATGTATCCCCAGTTTGTGACATGATTGATATCTCGAGTGTGTGGATCGTGGGACCCTGAGATAGTAGCATGTAATGCTAGATTAAATAACTAAGTTATTTAGGAAGTCGATATTGTGAAGTATCGTGTGTATTCTATGTGTCTCGTATCGAGTATATTCAACATGTATGAAGCATCGTTGTTTGAGCGTCTCAAAATAGCCTCATGTCCAAGATACTTCATGTGATGGTTTGGAGGTTGCGCAAGCAAGTCCTCCCTTGGCCGACCACATGGTGTGGTAGAGTGACGAGGTGGTGATCACCATGACGGCTCACCGACCAATTAACTCTGCGCCTGGGCCGTATAACCAAGTCGGTGAAGTTGGAATGGACGAGATTATTTTAAGACAATCATCTGCTGACGTTAGTGGAATTAGGGTTTTTAGAAGAGGTGCACAAGCACCACTTTTCAAACAGTCTAATCCAAGTTTGGGACACGATTTTGGCATGGCCGATCCAAGCATGCGTGTATGTGGCATCCAGATGCATGCCCATACCTCATTGTCCCGTGAAAGTGTGATCCTGACCACTCAATTTGTCCACGGGCAAAGAGGAGCGATCGGGATTGATTTATAATGAAGTTCTGGTCCGCAAAATGCCGCGCGTCATGCCAACCAGACACGCGTTTCAAGACGACCAAGCTTGGTCGGTCCCCGCCGATTGGTTCGGTGTGTAGGTGGTGGAAATTTGGTGTTCACGCCTATACCTTCTTGTCCCATGGAAAAGTGATCTAAGCCACTCACTTTGTCCGGCTGAAGTTGGAGTGATCGAGACCGGTTCGTGATTGGGAGGTGTGGCCACGCTAGTTTGGGCGTGCGACTGGAATAACCGGGCATGGTATGCCTTGGGCGATCGGGTGTGGAGATAGATGGGTTGGTGATCATGTTGATGCTCACCGGACTGCTTTCGGTCGACTCTAAACCCTCCATTCGATCGAAGGAGAAAACGGACGTTTGCAATCAATCAAACCCTAATTAGGGTTTGTACTACATCGGCATGCCCACTTTGGGCGCACGATCCGGGAACGACCACCATGGTTGGTACCGACCGATCAATCATGTGTAGGTGGGCTCCCCGTGAGCGTGTTGACATACTCTTGGGCCCTTTGAATCTACATCTACACCTCCATCTATGCCTGCGAAGATGGATGGTTGAGATTTGGCGACACATGTAATGTGCCGCAAACCCTAATTGGAGTGGTTTTTCGTCCATACCGCTTTGCTTGGAGGGTTTGGCAAGCTATGCCACCCTCGAGGCCGACCATGGGTCCGCTTTGGGTGTGAGTGAATATTCCAATACCCGCTTGGGGTCATGGATTGACCTAAGCCATCCAATCATCTTTGGTGAAGTTGGATGGTCGTGATCGTTTCGAGACCGAGTATGGGACACCCGATTCAAAATGCTCAATCGGGCTAGATAACACACCGAGTTGCGGCTGCGGACTGGGTATTTCGTACATGCTTCATTATTAATGCTTGAGGTTCGTGTTGCTCACTGAGAACAACTCTCGCCGTCATGCCGCACCGATAATGAGTACAGAAATACAAGGCCGGTCATGCATTAATTAATAATGTCAAATTCCCATGGTATATGGGATTGTTGCCACATGCTCCAACCTCGGATGAATTTCGTGTGTTTAATTCACAACAATCTTTTGGGATTGTTGCCACATGCTCCTTTCTAGGTGAATTAGTAAAGTGAAGAAGTATTCATCACTTATTAATGGTTTTATCTTTTGCAAGATGTTAGCGCATAATTTTGGCTACAATTTTAGCCTAATTGAAAATCCATCATCAACACCATGGAAACTTTGCACAATTCTATCCCCGCTAGATAAAGATGTTGCAACATGCTGTATATATTGGCCAAATGCAACCTACATCATGTAACAATTTGAAGCTTGGAACATTAGAAACCTTTGAAGTCACTGCAAATTCATTTGTCCTCTCATTTATGCCATTATGCGGGAATCCTATAAGGAAAGAAATGGACGTATTCATGGATGGAATTTAGATTTTAATAAAACAAATACTCATTTTGAGGTCTCTTGTTGATGACATTTTAATGGTTTCTCAATTTTTATTTCTTGTTTAGTACGAAAACCTTATTAACTTGTAAGTTATTTCTTTATCTTATTTTTTTTTTTTTTTTTTTACGAAAAAATCACTGAAAACATTTTGAATATATTTAGATATACTCAGACGAGTCAGGTTCAAAATTGCACTCTATTCAAATACGACAACATCATAAATATAAACATAGTTAAAAATCTAATATTTCCGAAACGAATCAGATGTCAAGTCAGATCACGAGTGAGCAGACACAAAAAAAAATACACCAAAGATAAAAATGGGCACCTAAGCTAAACCGGTCATCCCCTGTTCCAAAAAGTTGCATGCTCCATGAGGTCCCTGGTTCAATCCCCAATGACGTAATATTATGGAAATTTAACATGGAAGGTAGAGTAGTTTGCCCTTGTGTCACAACCTCGGCCTCCCACCCTTGGTTGGCTAAAGATAAGAACCTCGTCTCAATTAATGTAAGAAGATGAGTTGTTTGAAATTACACAGCTTAACTACCCCTCCATATCTAAAAGATAAAGCGAGTTAATGTAATACTTTTTCTAATAAAATTAGTAATTTTTTTTTTTTTTTTTTTTTTTTTTTGGTTTGATCAATTCTATGATATCTTATTTATTTATTTTTTGATAAAATTTGATTCTTAATCGTCGATAATCTAAGAAAATTACATAGTATGCAATGCGAACAACAATGCTGCGCCGCAAGCCCTTTTTGAATTGCAAATCCTATCCTTTTAAAAATAAACTCTAAGAGACCTGGGGTCATGACATTACTGTGTAAATCCTATCTTTTAAAAAAAAAATACAGCGCAATTAGTTACCAAAGTGAAAAAAAAACTGACAGAAATGAAATTCAATTTCTCTCTTCTTGTCTATTTAATTAAATAAATTTTGGTGTTCGCTCGTTGATCTGGTCCCATGGGAAATCTCTAACTTTCTTCTCTTGTTTTCTTCTTCTTCTTCTCTCTCTGGGAAAACCAAACCTCTCTTTCCCTGAAAGAGCTTCATCTCAAAACATTGATTTTCTTCTGCTTCCTCCTTCTACAAATCATTCATTGTCTATATAAAGGTTTAGAGACCGAGAAAGTCAGAGAGACTTCTTCTTGTTCCGGGGAATGTTAGAAATTTTGAGTTGACCTTATCATTTATTTATATAGAGAGTAATGAAATTTGATCCGTCTCTTCTTCTTCTTCTTCAAGTGGTCGGTCTCCTTCATCATCATAATAACAATACCATTTTGAGGTTATCAACTTAGAGTCTCAACATTTTGTTGTTTCTCATCATTTTGAATGCAGTTTCAGATAAAAACAACTTTTTTCTCAAACAAAGGTAACAACACCAACCAGTGAATGCAACCTTTGTGGACTTTTTAATATATAAACTATACATATAATTTTTTTTTTTGAAGAACCAATATCTTTTGATTTGAAGAAAATTGTTTATTTTTTTTGTTCTAATTTGGTTTATTTTCTGTGTGTTTGAAGATAACAGTTGCAGAATATCATCATCAACGTCATCAATATGTCCGCTTTAATAGCACGAACAGGGCGACATAGGCAACGATATGAGAACGATTTTCGCCTTGTAGCTGTAAGTCATTTTCCTTTTCTAACTTTTCGCTTTCACTTTGACTTGTTTCATCATTTGTCTTGCATTTTCGACTCATTTTTTTCCTTTTCTAATTAGGATTATTCTACAGTTCTTTTGCATTTTTTGAAAGTCCGGTAAACGTGATTACCGTGTTTGTTGTGTAATTTGGATGGTTCGATCAATACTGTTTAAGCGCGTTGAAAAATTTGGATTGTAGAAATTGTTGTTTCGTGCCGTTTTCTTGAATTATTGATTGAGTGTTTATAATATAATAGGATTAAGCTCATGTCGTTGTTCCGCGTTGTCACGACTCACACCACAAGACTAAGTCTTCCATTCAGATGAGAAGTAAACACCAAATTTGGGTATTTTTTCAATCCTGACAATTTGTGTCTGTTGCAAATTGCATTACTTTTTAAAATTTAGACCACTCAAGGGTTTTAGATGGGAACATGGGGAAATTATTGAACCTCAGGCCTCTCTGAATGAGATGTACGGAATCTGAAAATTTAACGTAATATGAACATTTCTGATGTATTGTCTTGAGGTGTATGTTTGTAATTGCCGTCCAAACAAGTAACTCCGGTTGTAGCTAATTCTACTTGAAACATGAAGAAACTTGTCAATGGAAGTTCAGATCTTTCGGTGAAATTCTACGGGAAATAGAAATCCACAAAAGGGATGAAGTTTCTAGGCCATGACCGAGTGGGTGATGTCATGTTCATGTGCTTCTTGAGAGGTTAGGATATCGATATCTAACAGTCATCAAACATGTGATATCCAGGGCAATTTGTTCAACTGTTCTTTGTAAATCTGCTTGTACTAATAAGTTGCAATAAAACAACAAGGGACAGGATAAAAAGAGGAAAATACTTCTTTATTTTCTAAAAATGTAGTTGACTTTCATCTGAATCCTTCTTTTGGAAAAAAAAAAAATGCTTATAAGGCTTCCAGACAGCTAACTTTGCTATATCGCCAGACAGGAATCTTTTGGTGATGATGCATTCATGTCTAATTTCCTACCCAGTCATCTTGTGTTAATTATTGCTCTGTCTCTGGTTATTACTGCATCTATGTTCTACCACATTATTGGGAATCCTTGCTGATTCTCTTATCATAAAACACAAACAGGTGTATTCCATATAGAATCAAGAAAGATGGTGAGGATGACACGGTTGATTGCGAGAGTAGGTTGAACTTATGGTGTCATCTCCTGATCGAGAAGACCTTGTTTTCCCAAAGGTATGTATTTGCCTGTTTTCTCTATGTTATCTTCATTTTCTTTTTTATTATTGAGACTGGGCTAAGGATAGCAGCTCGTGCTGTATCCGGAGTGTTATATGACATTCTTTCATATTTTGGTTTCAGGGTGGATGGGAGGATGATGAGACTATAGGCGAAGCCGCATGTCGTGAAGCCTTGGAGGAAGCTGGAGTTAAAGGAATACTAGATGTAAGCTTCATCTTCTTGATTATGATACTAGTAGCAATTCTACACTCTGCCTGTTGGGTAAAGAAGACAGAATGATATTTTCTTGTAATAGTTATGACTAAAGAAGACAGAATGATTTGGGGAAATTCATTACTTTCCTTGGGCTTGATGGTGGACGAGCTCTTTTGCTCATTAGACTTTGTTCAGACTCTTCCAGAAGTGCTTTATGTTCATTTTGCCCAGATCACCTACTTAAAGCTCGATTTTTCGTGTACAATGCATCAAAATCTTCTCCTCTTGATGTTTTGTTTTACTCTTCTGCATAGGGAAGTCCCTTGGGAATGTGGGAATTCAGAAGTAAGAGCAGACAGAATAGCTGCAGTACGGAAGGATCTTGCAGGGGTTACATGTTTGCATTAGAAGTGACTGAAGAACTTGATACCTGGCCAGAGGAGGATAAGCATGGCAGAAGATGGGTAAGTCCTCCAATGCTTGAATTGTTATTGGTTTTGATTTACCAGTGTTTATGCCGTTGAACTTGTTCTTTCCCAAACTATTGTCTTGAAGATAATTTTGTTAATCTCCTTCTATCCATGTTATAAGCAGCTAAGTGTTGAGAATCATTCAGACTCTGTCGATATGAGTGGATGCGAAGAGCTCTAAACGTGTTTCTAACAGTGTTGTCAGAACTGGGCAAATATGAAATGAAAGAAGATGAATTGACTGAACTTGATGCTACTAGTGATGATGCAGTTTCTGTCGCGGATGTTGTCATGGGCGACCATCAAATAAGGTCTCCAAGCTGTTTTCTAAAATCTTCTGGGGTCCCAGCAACTTGGCAGTGAGTCTTATAATTGCATTGTCTTGGGATGACAATGATGACAACCCATCATCTCATCTGAGAATTTCGCTTCCCATCGATTACCTCGACTCAGCAGCAGAATTAATAGATAAGCCCTTCTTCTTCTTACGGTTCTACTTTGTCTGACTTGTTTTGTATCGGACATTATTTGTAGTCGCAATTGTAGAAACTAGGTTGTGGGAGGTCACCTATTTTGTTGCCCGTGTAGTTGAACTGGGTCTTGCTTGTATTCACCTCATAGTTCTGTAACTTAATCAATTTAGACAGAAAATAAATAACAGAATGAATCATTTCCACAACAGTTTGTCGCTTTATATCATCTCTTTAGATAGGATTAGTAGCATCGTAGTTTGAATCATATTACCAATGTCATCAGTAGACATCAAACATACAAATGAAACTGATATAATCGAACAGGCGCGGATGAAGAATGGTGGCTGGCGCTCTATACGTAATATGTGGATGCTTCCAATGACGCATCAGACGTCTAAGTTCTGGATGACAAATCAATACACAGTTTACACACAAAAAATAAGGGACATGTTTGGTTCATCGTGTTCTACCTTAAATCGATTATGTTATCGAAAGTCATCACTATCTTCTGAGATGGTGAACTGGATTTCTGATAGTGGAAACTGAAGACCGGGCCAGAGATGACTCTTATTACTCATTAATACTATGTTTTTATGGTTTTAAATGTGCATGCATATATTACTTCTTAGTTGGGTAGTAAGTCGTGTTATTTCTTCATGGTCTGTTATTCTGTTCTGCTGTATATGTGGACAGCCATCTATGTCAACTTTTCAAGGCAAAAATTCGGGTGTGTTATGGCCCTTGGGAATGTTTAGCATTTCGTTTGAAAGAATGAAAATGATAACTGCAAAACCACATTTGAGTAAAATTAAATCCGAGGGAGTTATTATTTCTCCAAAGTTTTGTAGCAATATGTAAAATGTTAGTATGCAGAACTTTTTACCCAATTTTGCAAAGCCTGACATAGAGCATGTTATAATGTACCCCGGCTAAATGTACTCCCAAAGCCACATGAATGCCACTCAATACTAATACTCACATTACAAAGCTTCTTGATATCATTTTTCTTTGGTATGACAAAAAGCCCCTAAGGCCTCTTCCTATGCACATGCCAAAACATGGTATTTGGCATATATGCACCCACTATGGGTATGCTAAATCGCACAAACTCATATGCCAATATGTTATTTGGCATATAGGCATACGCGACCGAGTTTCCGGCGACGATAAGAGTCTCGGTCGCCGTGGTCAAAGAATCGTTCGGTGGTCATTCAAACGACAATGCAAAATTGCTATCGCTCGGTACTATGATAATCGCTTATCGATCTTCATCTAACGGCTACAATTTCCCTCTATAAATAATTCGATTTCAAACTCATATCAACTCACACCAAAAATTCTAAATCTTCTAGAATTTCTTAATTTCAATCTTTTCAAATCTAAACTATCACAACTCCTCTACAATATATTTTCTTGTAAAATGGATTCACAAGCAAAAACTCAAGGCAAAGAAGAATCGAACCGTGGTGCAAAATACACCATGATAGAAGATGAATGTATTTGTCGTAATTATGTTTTTTTTACCCAAGATTGTATTTGCAGGGCACACCAACATGGTAACACCATGTGGGATAATATATTTCAAAATATGAAGAACAAACCATGAACATCAATGGTCGGATGCAAAAAGGATTGCTCTAACACTTCATTGTAATCAACCGAAGTAGCCGCTATGTTGCATTGATAATGCAAGCCAAGAGAAAAGGAAAGGACAGCTGGTCGTGACCGATGTTGATTTTGAAAGAGAGGTTCGTGACAGACATAAACTAAAACATGGTAAACAGCTTGCCAAAGTTGTTATCATATTTTCAAGGGTTTGAACAAATATAATCCCGATTACTTAACAAATAATCAAATAGTACCCGAAAATTCACCATATAATTCTTTCCTCAACACCAAATTCCTTCACCATTTTCACAAGGTCCATCAAATTCTTCTACCGTATACCCCTACAAGCTCAAATTCCAAATGAGTTTTCAATAATTATATTGATGGTAATACTAAGGGAAAACTTCCGTGGAGGAATAAGGCAAAACTGGCTAGAAAATTAGCTCAAGAAGGAGGGAGTTCCGTGAGGATTTAACATGGCGGAGTTTATGGATTATCAAAAGACCATAGCGAAGGAAAGATCCATTCAAAGGAAAATTCAAAACTGGGAGAGTAAGAAAAGTCGTCTTTCTCAAGAAAATTCAGTTTGACTATGACAAGCATAACATTCTTCAAGCTAACACCTCAATTATGAACGCCCAACAAAAACATGTATGGCAAATCGAATTTGACAGATTCAATACGATTGAAAAGTGTTTCGGATTTACTAACAACCGTGATGAAGAAGATGATGATGATGGAACTGATGATGAGTTTGATGAAATAATTCCTCTCATGATTAATGTACTAGTTTATAACTAGTTTAATGTAGCAGTTTAAGTTTTAATGTTCTAGTTTAAGTTTTAATTTGATATGTTGTTATGCATTCCAATTAATATTAGTTTGAAATGAAATGTTGAAGCTTATTAATTAGAAAAATAACAATACATAACATAACTTAAATCAAGTTAAAACATTAAGAAAAATACATAAAATCATCTTCCATGCTCGCCCAAAGATTCAATCTCGGATCATCTTTAACCGGTCATACAAATTACTTGTTACGAAATGTAGTTAGTCATTTGACCATAATTCCTTGCAGGAGGCCTCTTTCGTGTCGAATCTCCGGCCTCAAATCTTCATCATCATAGTTAATCCAATCCGAATCACGTCTCGGTTTCTCGAATTACCATGTTATGAAGAATTATGCAAGTGAGCATAGTCTTGTGCATTTCACGAGGACTCAACCCACGATATGGGCCACAAATGATAGCGAACTTCCTCTTCAAAATTCCAAAAAGCGCGTTCCACATCCTTCTCAGTGCCATTTGGGGCATCGTTAAAATATCAGATGAATGGCCCAATGCACCAACAGGAGGTCGGACGGGTAGCATTGAACCAAGGTGGACCATTTTGGGTAGATACCATCCGCAAGATAATAGCCATGAGTGTACCGATGGCCGTTGATCATGAAACTGGATGAGATGGAGAAATTCCATACTTCAAATCTTCAAAGAGGCGACTTGTGCAAAACATTAATATCATTTTGTGAACCCAAGACCAAAAAAAGCAGCCATATCCAATAATCAAGAAGCATGCACTTCTAAGATAATCCGTTGGTTTTGATAATGACCTTATATTGACCAGCCCAAAAAACAGGCATCCATGCCATACCCAATGCATACAATCGAGACTACCTAGCATTTCCCTGGAATCCCCTTTCTCATTCTCCTTTAATATTTGTCTAACATCTTCGTCGGTTTGGTTTTCGTAAATATGTTGGACCAAAATGATTAATCTACTTGTTGTAAGCAATGAAAAAGTGTAAGAAGTTGTTTTACCCATACGAAGGTACTCATCATTCGCATCCGTGGAGTGCCATAACCTAGAATCCTTAAAGCCGAAGTAACTTTTTGTTCGGGACTATGACCTCTAATATTCGGTCATCAAACTGATAATTGAATTGAGGTTCCACTCGACAAAGTTCTTCAATAATCTTTTTCACCCAGATGACGAGGCATGGAATCGACCTTGAAAATCTCGATCGTAGTACACACAATTGGGAAGAAAATAATCGTGCATGAGTTTCGATGGTAAAATTCCTCCTCGATAATATATCTTCTTGATAATACTTCTTTGGGCTCTGGAACTCTTGGTATTTGACCCGTATGTACAAGCATCATAGTTTCATTAGATTCTCATCTTCGCCTCCCTCTTCACAATTTCTTGCAACCTCATACGATAACTTTCTTGCCGTAACCCTCGAACATATTCATAATAATATCCCTTTCTTCATTGGATCTACGACATTGTGAAGCTTAAAATTGAGAATAAAGGAGTAATATCTTTAGAAGCAGGTGAGTTTTCCATGAGGTAAAATGACGTATATATATAGGAACCATAGGGAACTAGCCGTTGAGAATAACTACTTGGCGATAATCATTGTACCGCCAAACGTTATTGTTTTTATCGAGCGGTATTGTCAATATCGCCAAATGAGCAAAAGTCTTTTTATCGCTAGCGATATTCATCACATCGCTCGCTAGGGATTCGATCGCTCGGTTTCCCCATAGTGAGCAAATGGTTTGGCATGCCACTGGCATGCCAAACACCATTTTTTTGGCATGTGCATAGGAAGAGGCCTAACAACCCTTAGCTTACATAAAGTATGTATGTGTGAGAGAGGCCAAAGAAACAAAAAGAAACTGCAGAAGGTACGAATGGAAGCTCGCTCGTTCACAGGGAAGCAATGGACCCGAAGTAAACCAAAGATGCAATAAGAATAAGTGCATAGGAAGGCACCGAAGAAAGTTTACCAAAGCCTTAAATCAAAGTAGTTGCATGGGAGTTACCTACTACCACGGTTTCTACATAAAATTTGGGGATCTCAATGAACACTCGATCCACTTTGCTAACAACCAAGAGTAATTGAATGATGATCCAAGTGCACGGTTCATACACATACACTCCTCTTTGTGTCCAAAGAACAAATTCTATACAGTTCCTAGCATATTTCTCTTGTGGGCACCTAGGAGGCACAAGGTCACACACAGAACTAGCATCAACACCACTGCAGCTACAATTATAATTAAGATTCACTACTTAAAAATTGATATTCAAAGTAAAAGACTTATGAAGAAGGGGCTGCTCGCTATAACCATATTACTTGAAAGGCTTCAACTCTATTGATCACCATGACCTGAACTAAAACAACCATATCAAACCATCCAAACTAAAACAACAATATCAAACCATGGTAAAATTTTATACCAAGTGTTTTTCAGAATTTAAAAGTGTAAACACAAGCAGCTTAGAAGTAAAATTGAAATTTTCATTAAATGGGTGGTACGCGAATACAAGAAGTACCTAGAAAAGTATATAACCCACCTGAGTTATTACACTAATGCTTGCATTACTAAATCAGTGCATTTGCTGCACCAAAATCTAATATATAAACACTGTACAGGTATTTCAACTCTCAAGACCTTCAGAACCCAAGGAAACCCCCCATACTGAAACTCAGAATACGGATCAAAGGCTTTATCTTGCAACATTTACTCAGCGGATGCGATTAAAATGAGCAAACGGCTCTGGGTTGGCTTTAGGTGCAGGTTTAGCCAATTCAGGTGTACCAAATACATTCCAAAATCTCAGAGTTTCATCCCCTGCTGCAGATGCAACAGTACATCCATCCGGACTCTGCACAATTCACAAAAACAAGATTAGCAATAGTTAAAAGAGGAGCGGAAGCTTAATTCACGTGTCTTTAAATCAATTAGTACCTGAGCCATGTATAGAACCCTTGAAGTGTGACCAGTAAGCTCAGCAATCTTAACCATTGATGGATATTTCAAAGGGTCAACTGGTTTTGAGTGAATCCATGAGAGCTCAAAAGTTCTCTCATTTTTGTTCCACAGCAAAGAACAAACTCTGTGATCCAGTATCAACAGAGAATTTAAGCAAGCTCCAGTATGGGCGTTCCAGAATTTAATACATCTATCAGCTCCACCACCACCAGAAGCAAGTAAATTAGCCTGAATGGACACCAAGCAAGGGCTTTACAGCAGCAGAGTGATCTCTCGAGTCTGTGAAGCCATTGAGTTGGAGAGTTTGACGAAGCAACTGATCTATCCCAAATATGAAGAAGGTTGTCATTCCCTCCACTGCTAGTTGTTGTCCTGATGAAGACCATTTCAATCACACTTCTTTGTTGATGTCCTCTATATGTTTCTACAATGTGGTTTCTGATTCTGACATCATTATTGATAATCAAACTGTCCATTCCTCCTGTGGATAGGACATGGTTGTTCCAATCCATAGCACCAACTCGAGATTCATGACCACCTCGCGTAGTGTTCTCAGTTGTTTGTTAGATATAGGATCCCATAGTTGAACTTCGAGTTGTTCAATCCAACAGCAACATGACGACCATCAGGTGCCCAACTCACACTAGTAACAGGACCTGTATCTTCATCGACGGTCATGAGTTCAGAACTTGATGAGTCGGTTGCATCCCACAAGTACACGGTGTTTCCTAGAGCTATTGCAAGGACATTTCTGCTACCCCAATCCAGCAGATTCAAGTAGTAATCGTCACGATCTCTGGAGCGTCCAATGTCCTCTCCGAAGTCTGGCATCAAAAGACAAGAACATCAGAACCATTTGAAGAATCAATATAATCAGAAATAACCAAAATCTAGAATTTGAAGAAAAACTCACTTGGGGGAATGGATCTTCGGGGCTTTGCTGGTTTCGCTTGTTGAAGTGATGAAGTTTCAGGGAACAGCGACTGCGCAGGTGTAGGCTTGTTCTTGAAAGCTAGAATTCTGCTTCTGTTCAAGTTCAAAGCCTCTGCAAGTTGCTTCCTGAAAGCCTCTTTCGTAGGAGAACTCGCAACTGGATTTTCCTTACCTTTCTTGCTTCCATTAGCATGTATGTGCATAGTCGAAATCCATTGCAGATCTGTTCGGATAAAACGATCACACTGCAATTTTCAAAATAGAAACCAGATCAAATCTATGCCATGGATGATATCAGAAACGTATAAAATTAGAACATCACAATGAATCTAGTTAATAAGAAAGGTAAACTAATTCCAAAATTATTGGCAACCAGAAATCCCTAGTATGGGTCAAAACCCCAATTTACATTTAATTAATTCTATTACAGAATCTAATAACAACCCAGGAATCTCTATAACTGATTAAAACCAATGGGGAAGAAAAAGAACCTAGATTTTGATAAACCAGAAGAAAAAAAACCAGAAGAAGAAAAAACCAGAAGAAGAAAAAAAAACCAGAAGAAGAAAAAAAAACCAGAAGAAGAAGAAGAAGAAAAAACCCTAATTTCCTAACAATTGAAGAACAAAATAATTCACAAAACCAATGCAAATAGATTAAAAAAAATTAGAATCTAAAACCCCAGATTACGATGAAGAGATTGAAATAGAACATACATTTTCTTTAGAGTTTTTTCGGAGGACATGTTCTTGCAATGGATTTCTAGATCTAGACTTGTATAACCCACCGAAAGATCCTCCTGCATCCAAAAAACAAAAACAGAGAAAGAAACAAATCCTGCAAAATAGAAGAAGAATAGATCAACCAAGAAAAAAAATATAATCAAACTGTAAAGAGACTATAATTAAACAAATATCAAATGAGAAACTTAGATCTGAGAGCTTCGTCTCAGAGTGTGGTGAATCTGAGAGCTTCGTCTCAGAGTGCGATGAAATTAGATCTTAGAGCTTCGTTCAGGGAGGGGTAGGGGACATAGAAAGCAGAGTCGGTTCGGTGCTGGAGAGGTAATATATTTTGAATAGGTCGGTGAAATAGTAGCCGTTAGGTTTTATTAGGCATAACTGCCCAAATCGAAATTTAGAAACCGCTTGTTATATTTCCGAGAAAACCTTAGAATTGTGTCATCTGATTCGAATGAAAACGGAAACCGCGTGATTTCAAGGCCGCGTGATTTCTCCACAGGATATTATCATCAGTTGTCAGAACTGCTGTGCAGTGCAGAATGTTCTACTATCCATCGAAGCTACGTTTTTCCCCTATATATCTTTACACCCCTATGTGTCACAGATCTAACCATTGATTGGGAAGTGGTGAACCCTTCAGGACCATGGTGGGTCTTGGGTTGAATGCGTCCACCAATTAAGGAGTGACACATCAAAGTTGGGTAATTTATAGGGTAGAAAAATCCTAGATTTTTACCCTAAAGTCCATATTATATAGGCTAATATTTGATTTTCTTAGTCACTAAATAGGCGAGTTCTAGTTTCAAGGTGTTTTTCGGTATATGGCCCTATTTATGTTGTATTTTAAATTGTATTGAGAATAAGACAAAGGGTAAAAAACAGAAAAGACATGAAAATTTATAAAATAAAAAATTTTTAATCTAAGAGATTTTATCTTCTCACCTATATATTGCGGGAGGGAATAGCATTTTGAAAATTAATGACATGTGTTGGCATCCTTACAAGTACTTGTGATGGATCATATAGTCAAGTTATCTTTTGGTGGAGTTGACTAATTATTCGTGATATTGTAGGGGCATTCTGGGAGCAAAAGTTATCTATATAGCCTAACTCTTGAGTGTCGATCGCTGAGAATCGTTGCGATCTAATGGAAGCAAAGCGTTAAGATGTCAGTGATTTGCGCCCGAGAAGGTCTACTTTCAACCTAGATTCATGATTGATTGATGTGGTAAACAAGGATGTCTCCAACATAGACTTGAGACTGCAAAACTTAGTTTGAAATTAAGAGTTTCTTTTTTAGCAAGTATCATTCCCGAAAAAATGTATGCATGTGCGAAGGAAATAATTAGATAGCTGACCAACTATTAAAGTCACTAGAGTAGAGAAATTGAGTAATGTATGGATCCAACATCCTCCTAATGACATTTATTCACAGGAGGACACAAACCATGTAATCACTTAATTTTATGCATAAATTTCTTTCCCTTAAAAACTAAAAACCGAATGGAAAATTTGCTAGTTAGTCCTCAAACCGTATATTATTTATCATATAGATATAGACCACCGGAAAAACCAGTTCTCCGAAGGTCCAAAAGGTTTTTTGAAAAGTAAAATTTACTTCATTGCTCATCGTAAAATTTGTGAACCATCCACGCCTTGGGTGAGAAACAATGCATTTCCTATCAATTTTCTCTGAAGATCAAATTAAAAACCAAAAAAGAATAATTAGGACACCGAAATAAAAAAAACTCATAAAATTGAAAACAAACCGCAAACTGAACAATACAAAAGAAAAGAAATCCTCAGCTAAACTTATCAAATGAAATTGATACCGAACTTGTAGGTCCAATCTGAATTGATTTCTATCAACAAAAATGGTTACAACAAGAAAATTGAAAGAACAATAAAAGTGAAAGTAGTAGACCAACAAAGTACTCTCGATTCTCAAGAAGCATCAAAGAAGAAGAAGAAATTTGTTGTTCTGGAATCACCATCAACGAAGAATAAGAAAACTATTGATACACATCCAACAACATAGAAGAAGTGTGTGGTAATATCAAAGGAAATTTTTACACTCTAAATCGTTGAGAAAAATTAGAGCAAAAGAAGTCGACCCTAATGCCGTAAGAAGATCGGGAAAATTCTTGCACCCCGATAATGCAAGTAATATATGAAAAATCTTGCAAGGGGTTTATGTGGATGATGTTTTAATAGTGAGCAAAGGTTATTCCATGGTTTCAGATGTTGCATATGTCAAAATGAACAAGATAATATGAGTCTTTACTCTTAGATTGTCCATTTAGTTTAAATATTTGAAATTAGGTAGGTAATATTTTTGGATTCCCTTGTCATATATCATTTGATGAAGTACTAAATTTTTTCTTAACATAAATGATAGACGCATTTATGTGTCTACTTTGTCTCAATTTTCTATATTGTTAATGCTCATTTTTTGTACTTATTTTACTATTTTTTGTATTTGTAGGTGTTTTTGTGAAATAAAGCCTCAATGGACTAAAATGTGGAATTCCGCTCTTAAAATGGAGGAAATGAAGTGATTTATAATTTAATGGGCTAGGTCCAAAAGGAAGATGTAGATTTCATTTGTCAAATTATTTGGATATGGGAGCGTGAAAGTGTGGAGCCCATTATGTCGACATCATTTCGTTGATGATGGATTTTCATTTAAGGTTAAAATTGTAAAAAAAAAGAAAATCATTGCTCGACATCTTGTAAAAGATAAAGCCATTAATAAGTGTTGGATACTCCTTCACTTTACTAATTCACCTAGAATGGAGCATGTGGAAAACAATCCCGTCTCATAATACATGAAATTCATCCAGTTTGAGCATGGCAACAATCCATATACCCCGTGAATTTCTAGCATTATTAATTAATGCGCAATCAGCCTTGTATGTCCCGTACTCATTATCAATTAAACTGATGACGACCGAGTGTTACTCTAGCAGAGCAACACGAACCTCCAAGCATTATAATGAAACCATGTACCAAATACCCCGACAGTCGACTCTTGATGTGTTTATACTAGCCGATTGAGCCACTCTAGGTGTTATACTAGCCCACTGAGCATCCGACGCCAGTCGGCCGGATGATCACGATCATCCAACTCCACAAGCATGATTGGATGACCTGGATCAATTCCATCACCCCAAGCGGTATGGAATATCCACCGCCAACCAACGCGGATTCCCGCACATGTCATCTCCCCAAAAGATTGCCTAGCTTGCCAAGACGTCCAAACCAGAAAGATGGATGGAAAAACTAATTAGGGGCTTGCGACATATTACATGTGTCGAAAAATGCCTCAACCATCCATCTTTGCAGGAACTTGGAGGGGTACATGTAGATCTCAAAGGCCCGCATCATGTCAAACACAATCACCGTGGCCCGCTTGCCATACCCTCGACTGACGGTCGCAGACCAACCATGGTTGGTTATCCCACCGTACGCCGAATAAAGCATGGTCGCACGCCTGAAACCCAAAATTAGGCTTAGATCACGGAGCCCATCCCATCTTCTCCCAAGACGAATGGAGGGTCCAAGATTAGATAAGCAGGTCCGCTCATACCAAACATGACCACCGTGGAACCATCTATCCCCTCACCCGATCGCCAAGGCATATCATGCCCGGTTATTCTAAGACATGCGCCCAAACTAGCGTGGTCACACCTCCCAAACCACAACCGATCTCGATCGCTCAACTTCGCCGGACGATTCTGATGGCCGATCACGTTCATGGGATATCTAGGCATAGGCGTGAACACCAGCCTACCACCTTCACACCAGACCTGATCGGCCAAGACCGACCAAGATTGGTCATCTGGAACGTGCTCGAAATGGGCATGACGCGCGCCTACGCCGCACCGATTGGTTACAACATCTCACCACTCAACTTCACCGACGAATTGAGGGCCCATCATACTCTAGAGGTAATGGGTATAGGCGCCACACCGTCATGCCGTCTACATGCATGTACGGCCGGCCCACAAAGTCATATCCCAAGATGGATTCGACTAAATTAAGAGGATGTCACACCTCTTCTAAAACCCTAGACCCCACTAACTGCCGCAGATGAGTGTCCAAAGATCATCTCGTCCGTCCAACTTCACCCAGCTGTTATACAACCCCGGCTGAGTTAATCGTCGGGCGAGTGCGTCATGGTAATCACCACCCATCACTTACACACTGTGATGCAAACACTCGCATAAAAATACATGATACCTCACAAGTATCAACTTCCCGAATAACGCAGCTATTCAATTTATGATTACGTGTTACCTTGTGGATCCTACTATCCAATACACTCGAGACATCACCGATTTCACAACCGGGGGATACATACCGGGGTATTTGTCCTGCGTGTTTACAATGCACCCGCCATCACAAGAACGTGTTAGGAAGTCATGGATCTGCTAGAGATGACAGGGAGAAGGGTGGAGACCGGTCGTGTAAACACCAACACACACTCCACTACTCTATCACTCCACTTCTTCCTCTTCCCACGAGAGACGTGAATAAGGGCTCAAATGACTTGTATAAATAGGTTCTCCTCCCTATTTTCAACATTTAAGAAAAAAACAAGTCCAGATTTAGACAGTAAACCAAGTGTTAATACATAAAACGATTCAAACACCTGAGTCCGCTTCAGATTGAATCGTAAGCCCGCTTCACCTTCTGCTACAAGTCATAAGCAAGCCAACACTTCACAATCTCAACACCTTCTTCTTCCCTCCCTAAGATCAACCCCATCTCCTTCACTTTGTGACCAAACAAAGTCCGAACGCCATTTCTTGGTTTAGGCCGGACTTGCACAAAATTGATTCTCGACCTTACAAGCACTCACCGCAGCAAAGCATTTGTTTGTGTTTGATTCATTCTCATCCACACCCAAATTACCAAATCATAGAATAATTTTCACCCATAAACAATTGGCACCACAAAGGAGGTTGATCTCCCTGTTACAAAATTGAATTCTCAATTTTCTTTCATCTCTAATCTCTCATCCGAAACCACAGTGGTTCGATATCATGGGAAGTGTAGCTAGAATGCCGGAGGATGTCTTGGCAAATAAAGCCGGTATCAAAGCTGGCAGAGTGTGACATTTCGCTCTTTAATGATATATACAAAGACAATTACAGAAGGGTGGGCAGGCATCTACTCAAAACAGAAGAAATGTCAACTTTAGTCAGGAGTCACACCTTTATCGGTGGAGAGGCAAAAAGAGCACGAAATCACAGGAGACTTAGGAAAGATGAACAACATGGTCCACTCAATGAAGAACCGAGGCAACTCCCACAGAGGAAAGGACTTGTCCGGGAGTACTACAACGTCTACCAGCGATAAAGAAAGGGAGCCTGCAGCCTATGGAGCCCCGCGTTAAGATTTATATCTCAAAACTCTTGTTGAAGCCCTAAGACTGTCCAACAGCATCGGCCTTTCATCCAAGCGAAGAAATGCTTGAGGAAGGAGAGATCGATCAGAAATCACGTGAATACAGAGGATGGGAGCGTCACCCATCACCAGCAGTGATATTGACACCTTCCACATCCCTTACCCAGCAAACGATCCGCAGATATGATGACACTCCACAAATCTTCCAACCGTCTCCTAACGTGTTTAACATCAAAGCCACGAAGAGACATCACTATGCTCACTAACACAAGAAAAGCTAGGACTCGCAGTACCTACACTTTCCCTTCCTATTAAGAAGTTCTTTGGAGCGTGGAGGCGTGGGTGCTGAACCCAGAGTGGAGCTACCTCCTCAGATAAATCCACCCACTGACCAAGAAGTAAATGGGATCCAGGTCATCATTTCACGGTTCCTTCCACCCACCCTACGATGAGTGCAACGCTTTGAAGCTCATTGTCAGTGAGAAACTTCTGTTGAGGATAACTCCCATTCTCCTAAAAAAATTAATGCGAATGACTTCCTGGAGAGGCTACTTCTGGTTTGATACAAGTGAGATTTCAAAACAAGTAAGCTTTCTATTCAAGAATTTTACAAGAAAGATAGTTTGGAATTCATCCGGGACTCTAGCATCGCACATGGAGAAAGAGACTCAATATCAAACGCATGTTTTCTTCCTCATAACCCCTTTTACACGACATTTGCAATTCATATGACATGTGCAATCATTCATGACCAAGATGCAAATTCATTTAAAATAACCTCTTCTGAAAAAGTTATTCACAAAACTATCTCAAAATAAACCAATTCAATTACCTATTAATTCAAAAACCAAGTCAAGTTATGGGAAAAGAGATCCTCCTATCACTCAAAAAGAAAAAGAAGGAGATAGTATACTGGGAAGATTTAATCCTTCAAGGAAAGTCTCCCAGTGAAGAACTCGTCCGTCTCTGGGCAAGAGCGACTTTCATCCTTTGAAGTACAGCATGCTTTCCAATCCTAACTCCTCTGAGAGACAACTTTCAACCTCTTCTTCTTGGCGAGTAACACATTCTCGTGAGGAAGGGGCTTCACCTGTAATTTCCGGAGCCCCGAATCGGAGAACCCTTTGAGGAACCAAGGAGCATTGAAGTCATCTTGCAATACATCTAGAGTAAGCACTTCAGGTCTTCAATATACTCAGGCGTTCGTAAACCAGGTCCGACCAAAGCGCTCATCCCATGGATAGAAAATAAAGCCTCCCGGAAGCCTTTGATTGACCCGATGCAAGATGATGCGTGTCGTACCACAATAAATTATTAATACTTTACTACCTAATTAATGCTAATATAGGGTAGTCAAGGTCGATCACGAGCACGAGATTCAGTTGTAAAAGTTGTTTAAAGGGGGTAAAAAGCAAAAGAAATAAACAAAACAATTCAAAGATAAAGTTGAAAGCAATAAGAGAGACAAGATCAATGTCTTCTTCACATTTAAAACAACAACTAAGTTATGTTCTTTCTGCTTGTTATTAGTCACAAATTATCACCAACTCTGTGAGGTAAAGGTGACTAGCTCGATGCTAAACCCCAAATCCCTCAGTCCCGGATACTCTTAAGTTCTCGATCACTCTGATTCCTATTTTACCAAACCACCTAGTAGTAGCTCACCTAGATGTAATTTAAATAAACGCATTAAGATTTATGTGAACTTGTTAGGTTAATATTAGTAGTTAGACTCTTAGATCAAGGTCTACTTTTTAACGTTGTTCTACACACAATTTCTCATTGAATCCCTCTACAAAGGTCTAGTATTGCTACTTATGTAAAAAGTCAAGAAACGATTACTTATCTCCTAACTTTCACTTAGCTTTAGATGGAATTAATAAATCAATCTGCGTGCACTCCAAACAATCTATCAATCAATCTGAATGTCTTTGTGATCATTCCTATTAGTAAAAACAAGCGATAATTATGTGAAAAACTCAAGATAGAATTTAAAAACAAAAACTAAATCATATGTTAAGAACTAAGATTCATCCTCAATCAATAAAATTAGCTACTCATATTAAAGAGTTTCACAAAGAATAAGAATAAGAAAAGAAAAGAATTGTTGTGTGTGTGATGTGATAGTAGAGGTGAAAAGATTGTAGAGAAAGACAGAAAACTCTCATTTATAAAGCCCAATATTCTCAAATCTTCTAAGGAATAGAATCCTTTTTCTTTCGCAATTCAATTTCAAATCAAGCCTTTCTCTCAACTCTTCCACCTTCCTCTTTCCCAAATTTGAGTCCGATTCTCCATCCAATTCCTAGTCCAAGTCTTACCCATGAGAAGTCCATAGAAAATTTTGGAATTTTTGCTCACGGAAATCGGGATTATTAATTTGGTTTGAAACGTCGCCGCCGCCACCTCGAAAATTTCTCCGTCAAGAGAATAACACTAATATTCCGTCGATCCTCGCGTTAGACTAGTCAAACTAGTCAAACTACGGTCAATCATCGCCAAAGAGCCAAAGTGAGGTGGAGTCACCAGTCAACCCTGGCCAACCACCTAGTCAGCAGTCGTGTCAATCATCTTTACCAAATTACAATGAGGGCTCGGGCTGTAACGTCTCGAATCAGGCTGCACTCATCATTGCACTTCAATCAAACCATCCATGATGGCCTCTCCCGTACTGGGTAAAACCAAAGATCTCGCAGCTTCCATTCCCATCCGAGCCGCTACTCCTTCAAAGCCATCACAACCATTAGTGCAACTCGTGACATCCAATACCATCATCACGATCATTCTTTGGAGAATCGAACTTCAACAACACTCGCCTTCTTTCCCCCGCCTTTAACACATCATCATAGTCCACTTTCACAGCAAGCATTTCACAAAGACTCGTGAACTCCTCCACTTCATCCATTCCCGGTCACCATGTTATCAAATCCATAATCATAGTCATGAATAAACTTTGCATAACATAAACTCGCTGTACTCATAACTGCATTTCTCAATGGCAAGAGTACCTTCCAAGCCATGACCATTTGCACTTGTTCATCACCACCGCCAAGCTCCAACCATGCACTATCATGAGCTGCAGCTGCAAACACCAAGAAATAGCATCACTAGCACCAACTGAACCTTCAATTCACAAGGCACACAAAGTTCAATACTCCTTCTCCATCTCAGCTTGCACACATAACCAACACCGCAATGATCAATCCCACCTCTTCCTTGCAATGCCAACTTCCAATCGCATCAATACCCCGCAGCTCCCACTCGCAATTATATCTCAGCAACCACTTCAATCTCAACATTTGATCTTTCTCGCAGCCTTCCCGCAACTCACCGCACACCACAACAACCACCACCCGCATCTCCCCGCCATCAAACCCCGAGCATCACCTCGTAGTTCAAGCTTTTCAACCACGAGACTTCATGAGTCTCTCAAACCCTTGAATCCACCACCAA